>RJWH01001529.1:0-97196 GCA_004363575.1 Solenodon paradoxus | reverse complement strand
GATCCCCTTTCTCATATGTTGACACAGAATATGTCTTTGGTCTGTCCTTATTACCTCAGAACTGAATGGCATATAAATTCTCCATGTATATTTTATTAAATCTGGGTTTTTTCATACTAATCATGCCTAATTAATTTTTTGTCCAGCCTGTAAATAACCTCAGAAAAATGGGGGATTTTTCCTTTAGTCTCCCTAATAACCAATTATTTAGGCTATTTTCGAAAATGTCTTTGAATCCTGTCCCTTGCAGATTCTCCATTCAGATACCATGAATTTTAAAATTTATCTCCAAACTGTCTTTCAAATATGCATGAATTATTTTGTATATTACTCTAGTTCCCAATCATATTATTCTTGAAACTCTGTTAGACTCCTATTTTCTCAGTAGCTATTTTCTTGCCCTTCTAATAGAACTTTTGCAATGGTACCAGAATCATCATTAAAAAATCCTATCGCTCATATGTCAGCAACTATTAGCATAAGACCACAGTCTTTAACAAGACTTGCTAGCTTATATGGTCTTTTTAATGCCTATCATATCTTTTGAGTCAGTCTTTACCCACTGTCAAATCAGCTACTCTGAACATGTTTTTATACTATAGTTTAAAATGGCCTTCACTTCCTGATGCATGTACTGACATTGACATGACCCTAACTTATCAGGGAATGAGTGTGTTTGAAATGGAGTGATGCTAACAATTTAAAATGAGAAGCAACCACTTGATTACTTGGACTTAGGAAAACAGAGAGACCAGGAAAGTATAAATCAAAGTGCAGCTGAGTAGAAAGACCAAGCCCCAAAACTTCACAAGCAGTTCTGATAACCACCTCTGAAGCAGTATATATAGATATATATAGATATATAGATATATCTATATCAGGTAAATTAAACCAAAGTAGATGCTTTGAACTCTATGCCCTTCCGGTCTCCAAAGAATTCTCCAGATTTTGGCATTTGTTTCTGGAAATGGGAAGTTCTAGACCCAAATGCAACAGCTCTCAAACTGGTCTCCTGGACCTCTTACTGGTGACTCCAAATTTCCCCTTTTTGTTTTCATTTGACTTATGTGCCTACTATATTGTTATGCAAATTTCCCCAAATATCCTCATTCTCCACCACCTGATTCTGCTATCTACATGAATCCTATTAAATCTGTTTAACTAGAATCCTTCCTACTCCTGATGTTTCCTCTTAGAAATTTTCCATTCACTTATCCCCACCTTGCTCCTCAGTTATAAATTCCCACTTGTCCTTGTACATTTGGAATTGAGCCCAGTTCTATTCTGAGGTTCTTTTTCCTGTTGCAATCTTCCTGAATACAGTCTATTTTTACAACTCTAATGCTCAGCTCTGGCCTTGGACAATCCTAATCTCTACTCAAATGTCGCATGATTCAATCAATACATTTAATCTCTTCATCCACCCGGTGCCAGTTGGTGTATGATAGCCATGGAAGCTACTGAAAAGAATTTTAACATATTATGTATAATAATGGACTAAGTTAATTTCCATCAACTTGAGAAATTTTGAAGGCTGAAGTTTGGAACAAGCTGAAGAGGGAAAAAAATAAAGACTTTTTTAAAATGGTAGATACATTTGCTATTGGACTTAAGAATAACAACATCAGTATCAGAAATAAATGAATTAGTCAAAGATTTACCTGTTAGACTTACTTATAAGAATACTTGGTATATAGTTAGATGATAGAGCTTGTGTTGTAATGGAAACCTGCTGTTTATTGTATGATTGAAAAAATTCAAGTTCTCAAATCCTCTGGCCTACCACTGAGACATTACCAAAGAAGAGAGAGCCAGCTGAGCTTTATTCCAGAACTTCAAAAGATAATTTTAGAAAGATTGATTTATAAAAGTTTCTTTTGTGTTTTGCAAAGTGGATGCCTGATGGGACCTTGAAGAGCCATTTCCCTTTGTGAGATAATATGCAAAACAAACACTTTTTGAAAAATCTCTGCTTAAATACCTATCCATCAGACTGGGGAATACATTTTATTCATTTTATGACATACAGCTTTATATCCTCAAAATGTGGGGATTCTATTTGCCTTTGTTAAGGAGAACTAAAACATAACATGCAGATCTTTCTGTCTTTTCAGAGATGACAACCATACTGACTACAGTGTCTTGATATATTGGGTTTACACCTGATGAAAATGAAAATATATGTTTCCCTCTCAAAACGCAAGTTCATTCACACCGATGTACAAAATACTGGGAGATAAGTAGAGATAAACAGGTACCAAGTAACAGCATTTGTCCTAGTAAATTTCTCCATGTGTCGGAAAACAGACTTCTCTTAGAAAGATGACATCCATTAACACTGTGATTTGAGAGCATCTGAAAACACCAACCTCATATCTGTCTCTCAGGAGTTCCTGATATGCATTCCTTATTGTTCTTTATAGATTTAAAAAATAAAAACATTTACTTGATGAATAGTATAGAAAGTTCCTTAAACTTGAGTTTGAACCAGTTCAGTGGATCAAACTGACAAAATTTATCTAGCAAGCATGAACAAACTGTACTCAATATATTCTGGAAAGACAGGTAATCTGCTACAATGTAACAAAAATATTTTTAAAAAAATGGAATCCTGCGATTTGTGACAATACGATTGACCTGGAGGTAATTATAAGGTAATAAGTCAGAGAAAGACTAATACCAGATCATTTCACTTATATGTGGAATATACAGAAATAAAGCAAACAAACACAAACAAAAACAAAACAAAATTGAACTCTTGGATTCTAACAACAGAATGGTAGCTTCCAGTGGGAAAGTGAGCTGTCGTTGGAAGGAAAGGGTGGAAGAGGGTAGATGGGCAGGTGGTGGGTTGGAAGTAACTAGATCTCTGATGATGGCCATGGCATGGTTTCATACCTTTGCCAAGATGGAAGCTGTACTTCTGAAGCTTATACAGTGCTGTAAACCAATAGTTCCTCAAATAAAATAACAACAATAGATTTATAATAGATTTTAAATATTATGAATTAGAACTACCCTGGTTGTCACTTTCCCATTTCATAAAGGAAAGCAAGAATCAACTTGAACATTTTGAAGAGGAACCATCTCATAATGAGGCCAGGACACCTTAGATAAACACCTTAGATAATCTGTTAAATCAACAGTCACAACATTTTCCAAGGTGTACCAGATTGTACTTTTAATAATAATAAATTTTGCATGCTTAGTTTTTCACATTATTACAAGATGAATTTATTTGAAGAGAAACTGTAATAAAAACAGGAGAAACCGTTTGAGGTATCAGATTCTGTGTGTCTGGATAAAAGATTCAACTTCGAGTAGCATCATTTCTTGCTAGCAACAGTGGAACCAGAGCTTCCAGCTGCTGCCCTCAGGTTTAGGAGGGTCTGGATCAGGCCACTGTGGCCACTGGCTCTGATGGCATGGATAGGTCCTTGTATACTGATCATTCCCTTCCTTGGCAGCTTCCAAACATGAGATGCAAACCAAAATGGGCGTGCCTGGGAAGCAGCAATCTCCGCCCAGTTCCCAGGAGGAAACCCAAGGAACTCCTGTGCCCTGGTGAGCTGATAGGGCAGGTGGGCCTTCTTTGCAAATCCCTGGAGAGCTGCCAGTTCAAAGTAGTCATGGGGGTGGGCATGCTGGGCCTGGGGCTGTTCAGTGCTTGGGGGTGTCAACATAGCTGTGCTCAGCATCTGTTGACAGATGGGCTCACCCAGCAGTCCAGGCCCACCCGAGGGGGTCAGCCTACCCAGCACTCTCTTTGTTCCTCTTGACCCTGGTGTCTGGAGGTCTCTTGTGGCCATGGAAATCTGTGTGTATGGACAGCAGCTCCTGGGGCTTGGAGGTGTCAGGCAGAAGTACCATTTGGGAATTTTTCCCCAGCAGGCTCTTGTACTAGTGGCCGAGGATATCATGCCTGGTCTGAACTCCCCAGAGAGGCTCTTGAACTTGCTGAAGCAACCCTTCCTGCTCTGCAGAAAGTCTTTGACAGAGTGGAACAGCTGCAGGCTCCTCTCCAGTAAGTTTCCAGGACCAGGTAGTTCTGTGATTCAGGTGTGATGTGGGTGCTTTGGTGGCGGCGATGCTGAGGAAACTGGCCCACTGGGGCCTGGGCAAGTGCGAGGCCAGAGAAGCAGGAGGGGTCCTAGTTGGGAATGCCCTTCAGGAACATCATACTGCTGAAGCCTGGGGTTGGCCACATCCTGGTGGGAGAGGGCCACTGAGCTCTGGGAAGTCTTCCAGGGGTATAGGACATGGGAAGGGCTCCAGGGGTCCCTGGAGGAGGTCTGGGTGTGGTTTCCTTGGGGGTGCTCTGGGCTGGGGTCAGTCTCTCTGCATGTCCATTGACAATCATTGCTTTTTGTCATTTTCTCCAATGACTGTGAGATTCTTTTCATATGAAAGCAGCTAAGAAATGTTCTGCAAAGTACTGAACCTCTGAATGATTTAAGGATGGATTTAGTGTATTCACAGGCTCACTCACAGTCAAAATCATTACCAATGGACCAGGAGCTCTAGTGTCAGAGATCGCTGTCAGCACTGAACTCAGCAGGACACCATGCTTTAGCCAGGAATGAAAAATGGTAAGAAAGGGAAAATTTCATGGGAGGCAAGAATTGTTTGGATCCCATTAAGTATTTTAGAGATTTTAGTTAAAATAAAAGTGTATGAGAATCAGGCAAATACTGGAATGAGATCCCTGAATCTCTGTATCAAAGTGGGCCATTTAGGATAGCTATCATTTGTTTTTATAAAGGCTTTTATTTTTATAAAGATTTTATTTTTCAACTCTTCTACTTGGTAAAGTATTTTATTATTTGAGTTATTTAAAATAGAAGTGCATTAAAAAGTAGTTGCATTAGATATCAGTGCAGATAGTGATCACCTCTGAAGTTTTCTTGACCTTAAAGGGAGTAGCTTTTTTTTTTTTTCCACAGTAAGATATTGTTGTCAGTATTGATCTATTTATATATTTCATTATATTATAGAAGTAGTTATTCATTTTTGCTTTGTGGAAACCTTCTGTAAGGAATAAGAGCTGTATTTTTTCAAAGGTTTTTCATTACAATGGGATAATCATGTGACTTTTCTCCTGAGAACCATTTACATGGCAGCTTATATTAATAGAAATCCTAATATAAAACCAACCTTGCATTCCAGGATTCGAATATATTTAGTTGATCATGATGCCATGTTATTTTTTTTTCTTTCCTTAAGTATTAGAATCAGCTAATATGTTCTTAGAATTTTTAAATTATTATCTGTAAGTAATATTTGTTGGCAGTTTTCTTTTTTGGACTATCTTAATCAAGATTACATGATTTTATTATAAATTAATTTAGGATTTATATGGCACTGGGTGTACACAGTTTTAAAGGTTTTATGGAATCTCCTGAGAAACAATGTGGGCCAGTTGTTTTTTAAATAGAGGTAGTTCCTTAATAACTGTATTTATTCTGTGCATATTGTTTACTTTTTCTAATTCTACTGAGGAGAGTTATTAGAGACTACATTATTTTAATACCTTACCCATAAGGTACATTTTTCTACCTCATTTTCAAAAAGGTGTACAGATTTATCTCATGATGTTTTAAATTTTCATTGTATCAGCACCTTTTTCTTCCTTATAATTTCCATTTTATATTTGTTTGAATTAACTAGTCATTTGTCTGTCATGTTTATTTTTGAAAATGTTTATTTTTGAAAATAATTCTCTTTTCTTTACCTTGCTCCTTTGCCTTAATTATTTCCTTATTTTATTTCTTTCAGGTTTTTTTTTGGTCAATCCAGTGTATTTATTTTCATTCTTTTAATTTTTGTCGAATATAAATTATAATTATAAATTGTCCTTTGATCTCTGCTTTATACAGTCTACTATTATTTTTCAGAAATCTGTAATTCCTATTTTCTTCCACCTTAGTTGATAAATAGAATGCTTTCAGCTTTAATTTCTAGTTGTAGAACATTTTTCTTTTTACTTTATTTTTTATTACTATTTATTTACCTGTAGATGGAGAGCATGCCTTCTAATACCTCTACTTTATGTAACTTACTGCTTTGGTGTCTTAATATAAAATTAATTTTAAAATATATTCTATGGGTTTAGAAGAATAAAGTAGTATTTGATATCTGTATCACTAAGATCTACTGTATTGATTATATTTTAAGTTATATGCTTACATTTTATTCACTTATGATGGTTTGAGAATGATTATATATATATGATATATATATATCATTATAGATAATTTTCATGTGTTTTTGTCTCATAAGTATTTTTAACTGTTGTGATTTATATTTTTGTTGTTCGTGGTGTTTATTATTTAAAGTATCTCTTCAACTCATAAAATTATCTGACTTTCTATTTAATATCAAGATTGCAATCACTTTTTGATTTTTTGTTTCTATTTGTTTGCTTGCCTTATCTTTGCCCATTCTTTTACTTTTACCATTTTAAATCATTATATACTAGGTCTATCTATTGTTTAATACATGGTATTGGATTTTGTTTTAGAGACAATTTGAATTTTTTTATAGGAAAGTTAATTACATTTGTATTTAACCATTCTTCACCTATGTCCCTACTCTCATTTTACTATGTCTAAAAATTAAGTATAATATATATTCACCAATAGTACTTTTAATTAAGTTCTCTCAGTCTTGCCTCAGTTGTTTTAGTTATTTTTCACATCTTAAGTAAGAAATCAAGTGTCCAATATTCTGTGTGTTCTTGTCCATTCAGAACTGTTTTCTATAGTCTTGATGCTGGAAGGGAAGCTTGGCTGGATAGAAAATACCTGTTTAATATTTTCCTTCCTTCATTTTCATGAAAATACTCTTCCCTGTTGCTTTGTCTTATATGATGCTCTTTAGATGCCTGATGCCTGCTAATTTTCTTACCAACATTAATTAATATTTGCCTCAAGGGTCTGAGGATTGTTTTTACCTTTATATTCTAATAGTTTTACTATTAGATAATCGATGATTAAGATAATTCAGATCAGTTTTTCCGGGTATAAGATGACTATTTTCTCACCTGGAGAAATAATTTTTAGCAGCCTAATTTTTAGCTATACATTTTCTCTAATTTCATGAACATATTGTTGGATCATTGTTTTACCTATTTTTAGTTTTGCTTCTTCAGGAACTTCGCTTTTTAGAATATTACATTTTCTTTGCCTGCATTTCATTTCCATAACTTTCTTTCTAATCCTTTTCCTACCTCTGCCTACTCTCCTCCCCTTCTTCATACCTTCTTTTTATTGACTGTCTTCCTGCTTTCTTTATTATCTCTTACCTGATTTCAATTCTAAACTTTTCCTATAAGCTCTTCGTAATGCGCTCTTCATATCTGAGCTGATTTTGTTTTTTCCTTCAATTTCTTCTCCATATAGTTCTTATTTTAAAGATGTTTCTGTTCCTTGTGTTTTTAGAAAATTATTTTTCATTTTTCCTTCTTTATGATTATATATGGATATATATATTACTTTATTGAAGGAACATTGCATCATAACATTATATAGATTTAGGGTGTGCATAATTGTAAATTAACATCTCTGTATAATACATTATTTACCACCAATAGTTCAATTCTATCCTTCACCATATTATTTGATTTTCTGCTTATTTTGTCTATAGAGGATCTTATAGAATATTTAACTCAATTAACATCCTCATAATTTATTTATTCTTTGTTAGATTTGGGGAAATAATTTTTAGCAGCCTAAGAGTTATTTATAATTTTCTGTCATGCTCTTCTACAGTGGTTTTGATCATATTTGCTTGATTTATTTTTCCTATTATGATATTATGTGTTTGGGGTTATTAGGCCAAGATTGGCTTCTACTATCAGATCAGGCATTTTTTTTTAATTGGAAAATATTAGCAGGATATGTGGAGAATAGGTGGCATTACAATATTTTGGTTGCATTTTCTTCAGTAGGGTTATTAATTTTTTCAGGAACTTCTGCTTTTCCTCTACTGATATATATCCGAAATGAAAGGTTCCTTTTTTATTCATCCCAAAAGCAAAATGTCACTTGTAGTTCTGTTTACTTCCCAACACTTCCCCTGCTGTAAAACATAAAGTCCCAGACTCACTTAAATATTTGAATAGTTAGTTTTGAACATTTTCTCTCTGAAAATGATTTCAGCTTTACTTCCATCGAGTACTTCACTCTCCTTTCCTCTTTTGTTCAGTCTTTGATGTCTCCCCTCTCCCATATGCCACAATCACAAACTTACAGTAGCTGTAATACAATTTTGATTTAATTTCACCAGTGGTTGAAATTCAGTTTTACTTTTTTACTTAGAGCTAATTAGACAATCATGCAGTGTTATGTGCATTCCTTTTTGGAATTATGGCTTTGGGACAGGACATATAGAAAGATAAAGATTCAGGAGACCAATAGTATTTGCCAACTTCTCGATTTCTCCCTGACCATTATATATTATATAATATGGAACCAAGAAAATTATTTCAGTATACAACTTTCAAACTTGGTGTTAGAAATGTGCGAAAAATTATTTTTCATGGAGAATTTACTTTTCAATAAGACCTTGAGAATATATTTAGTTTTTCCTCCAAATGACTACCTATTGAACTACTTCAAATAAGTCACTAGAAATACATTTGTATAAAGAAGACTCAAAGAAGTGTAATAAAAGATGATTTGTCTAAGACTACTTCAAAAAGGAAAATTATACTGTATTCCCCAAAACATTTTAAAACTTATCGATAACCAATTTTTGAGTAGCTACTGTGTGCTAGATATTGGGAATACTAAGTTAATAGTTGAACTTTTCAAATGTACTGAATTTAAGACATGTTTTAGACTTCCTGAATCAGAAAATTAGGACTCATGTATGTGTGAAGGGGAGAAATGATAGAAATAAATAGCCTGACATGTAAGAATATATAAGAAATTATTTTCTAAATTTTTCTGACAGTGTATTTATAACTACAGGAGGAAAACTTCTAGAAGGGAAAAACAAAACTCAGGATCTTTACCACAGCTGTTTTTCATTTCAGTCTAAAGAAAATAAAGGAGGCAGGGAGATGGGGGATATTTTCCATAGAATCTTTCTGGAGCCCAGGATACTCTCATCATATCATCAACCTTCCAAGATGACTACTAAATTCTCTCTCTTTTTCTTTAAAGACATGCATTTTGAAGATGAGTTTTAGGTTTACAAAAAGACTGAGAGGAAGTTTCATAAATTTCCCATATATATATTCCCAGATATATATATATCTATATATATCCATTTATTCACTTAAGCCACATTGTTTTGACTACTCTAGCTTGAGATTAAGACTTTAAATCACATGTTATCAGTCCTCTAACTCTGACCTTTTCCTTCAATATTGTCTTGACTATTCTGAAATGTACATGTATATGTATATTTATGTGTATATGTATTTTTTAACCAATAATGAACATACATTAACACATCATAGTTACTCAAAGTTCATAGTTTCCCTTAGGATTCACTTTGGATTTTGTACATTCTGTGGGTTTTAAAAAATGTATAATGACACAAATCCATCATTATAATGCCATATGGAATATTTTCACTGCCCTATAAATTCTCTGTGCTCTACCTAGTCATTTCTCCTTTCTCTTTACACGCCCATCTGCCAGAAACTACTCATCTTTTTATTGTCGCTATTGTTTGGTCTTTCCAGTATTTCATATCTTTGGAGTCATGTAACATGTAGCCATTTGTATTAGCTTATTTCATTTCATGATATGCATTTAAGGTTCTTCCATGACTTTTCATGGTTTGGTAGATCATATCTTTTTAGTGCTGAATAATGTTCCTCTTTCAGGATATACAATTTTATTATTGATTTACCAGCTGAAGGACATCTTAGTTGCTTCCAAGTTTTGGCATTTATACTCTTGTGTGTACAAGTTGTTATGTGTATGTAAATTTTAATTCCTAAGGGTAAATACCAAAAGAATACATTGCTGGATATTTTTATGTAAGCTCTGTGGGGTTGTTTTTGTTTTTAAGAAATAACAAAACAATTTAAGAAATTGTTTTCAAAGTGCCTATGCCACTCTGCATTAATGCCACTTGGTGCTGTCAGCATTCTATATATTGGATATTCTAATATGTAGGTGGCAGTATCTTATTGTTTTAATTGCATTTTCCTGATGATGTTAGATGTAGAACATGTTTTCCTGTTTATTGCACATTGTATATATTTTTTACTAAAGTATCTGTTAAGATCCTTGGCTCATTTTTAATTAGCTTTGCTTTTTTATTACTGAGTTTTATGATTTTTTTGTATATTTTGGAAAACAGCCTATTATAAGATGTGTCTTTTGAAAACAGTTTCTCTCATTCTATATTGTGTCTTCTAATTTCCTGGACATTTCCATTAACAGAGTTAAAACATTTAATTTTAATGATCTACCTTATACATTATTTTTTCCTTTGATTTGATTTTGGTTTAAAAAGGCATCACAGTATTCAAAGCCATCAGGTTCTCTCCTATATTTTCTAGGTTTTGTATTTTTAAATTATGTCTGATATTTGTTTTCAGTTAATTTTTGTGAAGGGTTTCAGATCTACCCCGATGTACATTTTTGTACGTGGCTGCTCCATTGTTTTGTTGTTCTAAAGATTATCTTTGTTCCATTGTATTGCATTTCTCCCTTTTAAAAGACCAACTGATTATACTTATGGACTCTCTGTGTGTTCTATTATGTTTTTCTATCTATTTATCTATTTATTCACTTATACCACACTGCTTTGATTATTCTAGCTTGGAGTAAGACTTTAAGTCATGTGGCATCAGCCCTCCAGCTTTGATCTTCTCTTTCAATATTGTGTTGACTATTCTGAGTCATTTGTTTTGTGTATAAACTTTAGAATTGGTTTGACCATACCCATAATATAATTGCTTGAATTTTGAGGAATTATGTAAGAAGTTACACTTTTTGCATTTTTGTACTTTGTAGCAATATACATGATGGGAAATTTTGGCATAATTTTATATCTTTTAAAAATTGATTTTCTAACTTGGGGTATATCTAAAATGATGGGTTAAGTATTCTTTCAAGGTCAAATCAATGGTCATAATGAAAAATCTTGGATAAGAAACAGAGATAGGATGTTTGTCACAAGTTATGCACATAAAGGTTTCTCCTTATGTCAACTTGTCTTTCACTGACTTTATAGATAAAAGAAAGTGCAGAGTGCATACATATACAGAAGACATTTAAAGATCAGAAGAAGAGTAGAGTCACCTATTGCAAATCAATAAGAGCAAATAGGGATGAAGATAATGAATATTTGGTGAACTCAAATAGCCCTTGCTTGATTTTTAAAATTATTACAGTTAGAGGATGACCCTGGTTAGTAAACAAGAATACTTATTTTTGCCCCCATAGAAATGGACTTTTACTTATTATTAAGCTGCAGATGCCACCAGAAAGTATCTGATGGATTTTATATCAAAGATTTTTCTTTCCTTTATTAGTGACCATACCATTAACATATGTTATGCAAATGTAGTGCTTGCCTGGACTTTATAAAATATTCATTAAATGCATACAATAAATAATGGGCAATTGCATCTTAAATGTTCATGCAAAAGTAGTGTGAGAGATTAAATACAATCATTTTTTTAAAGCAAACCCATTTTGACTGGACTTCTTTTTTATGCATGTTTTTTTATTTAAATTTCCATTTTATTATTCAGATATTCCAAGAATTTACTATTCCATTTTAAAGTTAAATTTAAATCAACTGCTTCTTGATTTGCATAATTCAGTATTAAACCATCAGATTTGCCTATATGAAAAATTTGACAATATTATATATCACTCTCCTTATAATGTCAGTGGTATTTTGCCAGAGGCAGAGAATTTCAGTTATGAAAAAGGGAAACTATAGAAAGAAATGAGTCATTTTCTATATTTTTTTTTTAAAAGATTAAAATATTAGATAAAATCACATTACTTCGTTATTACTCTTTCCACATCTCGCTACCCCCACCATGTCCCTCTACCAAAGGAATTTGATATTTATAGAAAGTACTAGCTGAACCATTTGAGGGAATAACATATTCTAATAACACAGAGATCAAGGTTGACAAATCAGTGTTTTCCCTTCAGGACTTGATGGTCTTTCAGTGAAGTAGGAGAGGTGATATGGGAGTCTGGTGACTAAGAGTCAGTGGCAGTTCTCTCTTGGTTATGTGGGACCTTGATAAAATTACATAAACTGTCAGTTTTCTTTGTTTGCAAAATTTCAGGAGGAAGGAAACTGCATCCAGATTAAGCATTCTGTAATACTTCTCTCTTCAACTTGTCATAATGATCATCATTTGTTCCTCAGCTGTTTAGGATTAGTTCTGTTATCTCTCTTCTACTCTCATCTTCTATCTAGTCATTCTGTTGTAGCTGCACTGTCTTTTTAGGTGTTCTGATCTTTCAGCCAGGATCCTGCCCAAAGAAAAGACTTAGGTGGTAATTATTCCTCTGACTGGAATGGCCTTTCCCCAGATATCTGCTTACTTGCCTCTTTCCAATTATTATTTAAATGTGACTTCCTTTGGGAGGTCCTCTGTCACCACTTAATTTAAATCAAAATCTATTCCTCCTCACTAAAATTCCCTATACCTTATTCTGGACTTCATTTCAGTTACAGATTTATTCATCTCTTCGAAACTATTTGTTATGTGCCAGACACTATTTGAGGCATCAGTGAGAAAACAGACCTCTACCTTCCAGAGGCTTCCATTCTATAAAAAAGGAGAGTAGCGGGGAGTTGGAGAGAGAGACAAACAATTAAAATGCACACATCTTGCATATATATTAATATTACATTAGATGGTTACCACAGGTATAAAAAACAAAATTATTATAGAATCATTACTAAAATATAAAGGTACATTACTTTAGGATGAACTTCTGTGAAGAAAACTGAAGATAAAATTTCTAGAAATAATAGAACAATATGGAATAGGAGCAATACAGTTATAATAATAGGATAATATATAGTAATAGGATAATAGTTATAATAATAGGAATAGTTTTAGTAAAAATACAGTTAATCTATGACAAAGTTGCCAAGAGCATACAATGGAGTAAGAAATGGTGCTGAGAAAACTGGAAAGACACATCTACAGACAGAGAGAGAAAGAGAGAGACAGAGAGAGACTAGATTACTCATTATTGCCATACACAAAAGCTAACTCAAGATGGACCGAAGACTTGGGCATAAGAACCATAAAACATAAAATATCTAGAAGACTATGTGGGAAAAACCCTCCAGGACCTCAGCCTCAAAGAGATCTCTGGTGAAGGAACAGCTATGATAAAAGAGGACAAAGTAAAACTAAGCAGTTGAGATGACATCAAACTGAAGAGCTTCTGTACAGCAAAAGAAACTACCACTAGAACAACAACAAAAAAAATCCATGGGATTGGAGAAGATATCCACACAGCATACATCAGCTAATAGCTTCATCTCCAAAATATATAAAGAGTTCACACATCTCAGGAGTAAAAATACAAATGATCCACTCAAAAAATGAGCAGAACTCAACAGACACTTATCTAAAAATGACACACAGATGGACTATAACACATGAAAAAATGTTCTCTGTCACTCATCATCAGAGAAATGCAAATAAAAACCTACATGAGATACCATCTCACACCAGTGATAATGGTCACTTAGATAACCTACAATTCTACAAGTTGGATACCTAAAAGGCTGGAAACAGCAGGTGTTATAGGGGGTGTGGAAAATGATGAAACCTCCTCCACTGTTGGCAGAAATGTAAATTAGTGCTACCTCTTTGGAAAACAATATGGAGATCCCTGAAATAAACAAAGATGATCTACCATTCGATCCAGCAATTCTGCTCTTGGGTATATACCCAGGAGATAGAAAATCCCTAACCAGAAAAAATATCTTCACGCTGATCTTCATAGCAACACAGTTCACAAAGGTCAGACATGGAAACAGCCTAAATACCCAACAACTGATGACTGGATAAAAAGCTGTGGTGCATATATTCAAGGAATCCTATGCAACTGCTAATGAAATTGTGATCTTTGCAACAATTTGGACAGAATTGGAAAGGCTCACATTAAGTGAAACAAGTCAGAAAGGAAAAGAGAAATGCAGGATGGTTTCGCTCATATATGCAATATAATGAAATGAAACAAGCAGATAAACCCCAGCAAAAACTCCCAGGACACTAGATGGTGACTGAGAGGGGAAGGAAGGAGAGGGGAAAAGGCGGTGGTCAAGGACACTGGAATTTTGGTGGCGGATGTGGTGTGAAAGACAGATTGAGATACAATGTCTCAAAAATGAATGTAGCGTTATGAACAAAAGAGAAAGTAAGTATCAATAATTTTTAAAAAGGGAAGGAACAATGTCACATTTGCCTGTATTAAGGAATTGTTCAAGGTAGTTTTAAAAAGGATATTATTAAGTATTGGATTACTGTCTTTCATGTTTTAATAGCTGTATTTATCAAAAATGTAGCATTTCTATTTAAAATATCATTATTTAAAGTAAAATGGGAATTATATTCTTTAAAAGAATTTAAATTTAGGATGAGATTCTTAGATAACCTAAGAGTATACAAGTTGGATACTTAATCTTTCAAAATTCCCTTTAGGAGTAATTTAACAAAAATGTTCCACGATCCATTCAGTCACTTTATGAGAGTTACAGGTCCTTCATGGTGTCAAGTTAGCTCACAAGACTCCAAAGCCAGTCAGTTTCCATTGGGCCAATAGCGTGTCATTAATTCCTCTCTCTTAACTGAAAATCTGTGATGGTTCACAAGTGGGCCATAGACAAATGCTGAGGAATAGCATGAATATGTGAGGAATATTTAGACTCTCAGTGAGTAAATAATTTAATAAATCAAAACTTCTTTCTGGACTTACAATTAAACTCAGGTGAAATTGGTTGATATTTATTGTAGTTTTTCCATCAACACTCACATTTACAAACATTGTCTAAAATGCATTGAGTGAAGGGGCAAAAACAGCCTGTGAGAAGCCACAGCCTGAGGTATTTCTCAAAGACAGCATGCCTCCCTGCTGAGCCCTTAAGGGAAATGAGGTGGCTACCCATCAGGAATGCCTCCAGGTACAAATGATAGAATTCTTTTAAAATCAAGGTAAAAGGGATGGGTGAGCCCTGTTGGAGCAGCAGTTAGGTCAGTCACCTCCAAAGGAGCAAGCCACATACCCCTGGGTTCATGTCTGGGGGGTGGGAGTAGGGGACAGTTTGTGTGAACAATTAAATCAAATAGATGCTTCTTCCTGCCCACCTGCCTACTCATCTTCATTCCTGCCTGCAGCTTTCCTTTAAAACAAACAAAGATAAAAGGAGGAACGGTGGGGTCTTCCTGGATTTTGGCCAAGACTTCCAAAGACTTTTCTTTGTAGCTTTTAGCACCGAAGAGCCTAAATTGTCAGTTATGTGAAAAGAAAGGTGAATCAAAAATTGGGTGGGGCCTGCCCTGTGGAGTAGTGATTTGGTCAGTTGCCTCCAGCTGGATGGTAGTCCTTGTACATCCCAAGGACCCAGGTTCACATCCTGGCCGGGGAGAACAACCAAGACGTACAACTAAATACAATAAAGTGCTTTTTCCTCCTCTCTCTTCCTGTCTGCCTGCCTGTTGGCCTCCATTCCTATCTGTGCATTTAATTAAAAAAAAAAAAAAAACCACTTGAAAAATACTTTAAAAAATTAGCTGAGAGGAATCCTAATAGCCATTTTAATGACATTTTTTCTAACTAATGTATCTGTAACATGAAAAGGTTCTCCTCTGTTATGTTGGGGAAAGTTTTAAAATTCTATACAGTTAACATTTAGATAGAGAAATTTAGCAAAGGTGTGTTGGTGCTTCAAAATTTAACATATTTAAGCCAAGATACACTAATCTTAGCAGCGTACGCAAATGTCAAACCTATGGCTCTCAGATTTGGATTTTTCCCACCAATTATTTTCTTAGAACAAAGCCGTTTAGTTCAAAGCTGGATAGACAATCTAATAATATAATTTAATTTTTCAGTTAGTCATGAAACATTTACTGAAGACCTGATATGTTTCCAACTCCCAATTGTTGAAAAGAGGATAGGCCAGCTTGTGCTAACCCTCCCTGACCCAATGTCAGTTTCCACCTCCCCCAGGGATATAGCCCAAACAAATGGTCAATATGGAATTTTGTGGTCGGCACTAATAAGGTCATCTTTTCTATTCAGCAAAATGAAATGAGATAATCAGGCACAAGACCTTTTTAATTCCCATAGGTAGGTTTCCTAAGCCCAGAATGATTCCCCTGCCCCTTATCTTGCTTTCTTTCTGACTATAAACACTTTAATTTCATACAGCTTTTCAATACTGATGCTGCCCACTTCATGAAGCTTAATGAAGCCAATTAGATCTTTAAAATGAACTCAGTTGGATTTGCATTATTCAATCCTATACACGTATGGATACAGGATGAGGATAGTTGGGAGAAAAGGGTTGAAAATTGGGGGTTGAGGGGTAGACTGTAAAATGACATTATTTGGCTGGGGGAGTGGACTAAAATAAAGAGTTAGATGGGAGAGTTAACTTTTGTATTTCAACTCCCCATTTTGCTGAGGTTTCACCTTTTATGCAATACTCCTCTTCACTTTCCTTTCTCTTCCTTTTCCCATAAAGCCACTGCTAACGGAAATTGTGCTTTCCAGGACATTAAAAATTCTATTCATCTTCACTGACTGATTTTCAAGGGTGATTGATGGGATACAAAAAGTAGTGATGGATATTAAAACTCGATATTACTAGTCATTACTTATTTGCTCTATGCTAACAGTTTATTTTGTACTCAGTGAAACAAAGAAGAGAAATGACATTTTCACCTTTCATTTCTCAAGTACTTTATCATTTAGGATAAACCTCATCTCCTTAGGTAAATCAAACACTGTTGGTGCCCTGCATACCTGTACTAACATAAGTAAATACAGCTCTCTCCTTAGATCCATTCTTAGAGTATAATAATTAATGGAGACAATTACTAGAATTTCACTCATATGAATGGGTAAGGGCAACCACAGAGAGTCCCAAAGTGCTCAAATTTTATAATATCTATCATTTATCATGGGAGTCATTACAGACATTAATATCTAGTCGGTATTAGAATTTATATTCTTATTATTTTCCATAATAAGAGTTTTCTGTGTTTTGATATGATGATCTTGCAATGAAAGAATCTCCTGGCATTTCATCATATCAGTAAGTAATAGACAACATCTACCTTGGGGCTGAAGGTTTTTCTTTCATAGGTTTAGAAGATTCCTAAAGTATAAAATACTAGTGATTTAAGTTTTAGAATATTATTTGCATGTTTGTTAAGCATTTTTCTTTGTTTGATGAAACTATACTCTTTCTAAGAATTCTGCAATTTTTGTTGTCAACTCAGTCTTAGACTAGTGATAGAGCTCAGGACATGTTACCCTGAAACATGTCACCTTGTTATACTGAATATTTTAAGTCAAAGGAATTTTAGAAGCAGAGGGGACAACAAAGACACTGACCTCTCCAGTCTTCCATAAAGCAAATCCTTAAACTCTCATGTGAAAGGTGCTATTTCTATACCCAGAGGAAAGGAGTATCTTTAAGCCTGTGGGGCTGAGAAGAAGCAGAGTACCCCCAGCTCACTACTCTGAACTGATACTCTTTTGTCCTATCACATACCCCCATGTCTTTCCACTCTGCATCACACCAACTCTAAGAATGCTGCACAATGGAATACTACTCAGTTATTAAAAAAGATGAAATGCTGTCATTTTGAAACAACATGACTTGACCTGGAAGGAATTATACTTAATGAGATAAGTCAGAATGAGAAAGAAAGACATTATATAATTTCACTCATATAGAGAAACCAAGCAAACAACTGAACTAAATCAAACCAAAATAAACTAGTCTTCAGAATCAAATTAGTGATTGCCAAAAGGAAGGGGCAGGAGTGGGCAAATTAGTAAAAAGGATCAATTATATGGTGAAGGGTAGAATTGTACTATTAGTGATAAACTTAACATATTATATACAGATGCTGATTTATGAAAGCACACCTTAAATTTATATAGTATTATGGTACACTATTCCTTCAATAAAATTTAAAAAAAAAATCCTCAGATATAACCACTTCCTTATTTCCTTATGAAAGTTCTGGTGTCATGGACTATTTAAACAAAATTTTAAAAGTTTAGATGTGTTCTCTTGTTAATTTGTCCTTTTTCAGTTCAATTTATGTCCTGAGAACCTAAGGTGGGTAAAGGAAGAGATTTTTCCTCCCTTACACTAGCCAGCTATATGTCCATTGGAGGGTATGAACAATTTTTCCTGCCCCATTACGTCTCTCTTCTTCCTGCCTGAAATTTCCCATTTAGTGTCTTGTGCCTTGAATGCTTCTGGTTCCCGGATTCTCTTCTTAAAACATCATTAGCTTTTATCAGCTTTTACAGTCTTTCATAATATAATAGATGCTTCAGCCAAGGAGAAAAGCTCTGAAAATGGTAGATGGGCCATATACTAAATAAAGAAGCGCTTTTTCCATGTCCTTATCCAGAGGATCTCTGTTTACATTTATGTTAGTAATTATAATAATCTTCAAAATGCTGTGATTTTAGGGTATTTTTGTTTATATAGCATTTTAATTTGTGTGCTTCTTTTCAAAAAAGTGTGGAATGGCATAAAAGGCAAAAGTTAATAAGCTGGGCATTAGAAGCAAGACTTAGGACTATCCTGACAGCTTGGAATAATGGAACAAACTGAGAAAGATGAAAGGTAGCATATTCATGCAAAACTCTTATATTTCAGTTTGAATCATCAATTTTACTATTATAGTACTACAGAATGAGTTGGGCCCGATTTAACTTTTATTAAAACAAACATAAAAGATACAAAGGCTAAGGTTAGGTCTACATAATTGTCAGACACAAAATACAGATTGAAGGAAGATGCCCAGTTTAGGGCAGATTGTGATGACATTAAATTTCAACATATCACTGTTTGGTTCTTTATATGGGATTTGTCATGATCACATGAAAAAATCACTGTCTGAATTCAGTGCCTACATTAGACTTCATCTAGCTTCCATGACAAACACAACCCTGAGATGAATCTGCTTTCATCTGGTCTGCTCTTGCTGATCTCCAAATACCTGCTAGGCCGGGACCTTGAAACCCTGAACACTGGAAGCCCAGTGCTGCCAACAATATGGGTGCTTGCTCCATCAACCTCTATGGACTTACATCGTGCTTATTCCCTTTCAGGCAGCGCTTCTAAAAGTGTGCTCAAATAATCCCTAGAGGTCTGAGACACCCTTGCTCAGGTGGCATAAAGTTCTTTTCCAACTTCGTATCTGTAGTAAACTGTAATTTTTTTCATAAGTCCAACCAAAACAGTATACTGCTACATATCGACAACAGAAGTGGAGAGCTGTTTCCGATTATCTTATCTCGTTATCTTTGAAGATTTTAAGATTTGTAAAACAATGCCACTCTTCTCAATATTTGTGTTGATGTCATTTTGAAACCTATCTCTTCAACGTATTTTAAATAATTTCAAAATTAGTCTTTTTATAAAATTTTAGTTTTAATTTGTAGCATGATACCTATCAGTAGAAGTAAGTCATATAATCAAATACTCTTTTTGAGATTCTCAATAATTTTCAAGTATATGAAACGATCCTAAGATCACAAAGACTGAGTATCACTGATGTATGGCCAAACCTCATTTTGAAAAGAAATAAAGCAAGTGCAAGAACTATGCTGTTTCATACACTAATTAATACCCTTTCAAAAGTTATTAAAGTAACAGTATGGAAGCACATTTTATTTGATCAAGTTACTTAAATATGACTTCAGGTCTCTATTTTTCTACTTTCTTATTTCCTTTTGTTCTCTCTCCTGTCTTTCCTGATCAATGTTTCTATTTCATATATTTATGGTTTTATGCTAAATTATTTTCCACCTCTACCTTTTCCACTCATTCTGTCTATCTCTATATCCAACTTTTCCTCACAAACTCTCTTACTTTTAATAACTTCCTGCCATCTTTTTTTCTGCTTTGCCATTACTATAACTTTACATACTCAAATTATGGCATTAAAATAAATATATTCTGAAATACATTTTAATATATTTCTATAAAATCTCTCAGTTCTCAAGATAACTATAATTAAATTTTTCACAATTTGGTAAACCAACAAAAAACACCGAAGACAAAACTTTAAGTTATACTTCTGAAATTTTCTCTAGAAAAACTTTTTAGTATTCTTAGAAAAACATAAAGAGAAAATAAAGTAAAAATAAAACATTTTACATATACACTGGGAAGTGAAGTGTCTCCAAATGAGTAGAGTAAGTGAAAGGTAAAGAAAAAGGAAGAAATTTCTCTACTTGAAGACGGGGGTGCAGAAGTCAGTGATAAACCAGGGAAAAACTGTCTAATGGGATATGAAAATGTAGAAAATGTATAACAATTTGATGACAACTGTCAAATTTGAAGTTTGTTTTCACATTGTCTTGAAATAGTTGCTCCTATTTATTAAAATTATGTGGCATGCAAAACTGAAGGAGCTCTAATGTGTAGAACCATCTTGGGATAGAAATGGGCTGGTTAAAGATGGTGGCAGCAGCAGACACAGAGAGCAAGACTCAAGCACAAGAGACCAATCAAGTTGTTGCCTGTGTAGATTGACTTAAGGAAATTTAAGTCATCTTTAGAATCACCAAAATCTGACCTCCCCACAGTATATTGTGCTGAGGTTTGAACCATTAAGAATTTAATGTGTTATATACAGATGCTAAAGATACCATGATGCATATCTTAAACCTATGTTATGATGCAAGAGTCCATTCAATAAAATTAAATAAAAAAGAAAAATTTTTACTTCTAATCCATTTAACTATCATTGCCTTATTTTAATTGACTTATCTTCTACTAGATATAAAATTAGATTTGAAGATAAGATGTCTTCTGTATCCATACTGATAATATACGTTGGCAAATACGATACTTAATAGGTTTTCAGTAAAGATAGGTGATTTACTTGCCACTGAGATAAAAAAAATGGAAACAAATAATTTAAAGAAATAGATACTTGGGTTGTAAAATTGCATTCAATTGTCAGTTTGGTAAAATAGGCAAACAAGTGTTAGAAGATGAAGATATTTTCTGGATTTGAATCTTGACTATTATTTACACATTTATCATTTTTTTTAAAGGAAATGTGCAGGCAGAAATGAAGGTGAATAGGCAAGCATGTAGGAAGAAAGAGGAGGAAGAAGTATTTAAATTTATTTTTTTAGTTGTACATCTTGGTTGTTCTCTCTGACCTAATATGCCTATCTAGGTGCTTGGGATTTATCTGGATGGCCAGTTGGCTGGATGCAGTTGACCAAACCACTACTCCACCAGGGAGTGCCATATTTATAGTTTTAGGAGAGTTAAGAAATAATTGGTGTTGTTTTACAGTTGCCTTATCTGTAATGCAGGGTTATTAATAATACCTACTATTGGTTATTATAAAATGTAAGTAAAACTGTGCAAAGAATTTAAATGAGTGACTGGGCAATTCTAAACTCTCAATGAACATTATATATCAAGATTTGTTATCAAACTCTTTTATTTGGAATGATGTATATTTTCAAATACTGCATTGTGGTCTAAGGGTCAAATTAGCCAGAATATGATGTTTTTGTAAGCCACAACTCACATATGTTCAAATGATGCTAACCCGTCTGTTTGAAACATAACATTTCAATCAACTGGTGTTCCCTTTCATGAGTACACCTCGCTTGATAGTCCTTGCATTATCATGGGAATGCCAGTTGTTCATTTATTTTTGTTGTTGAATTAATTAGTTAGAAGAGAAGAGAATATAATCAATGCACTGGTTTCTAAAATTTTTTTCAACCACATGTTTCACTAAATTGAAAACATTGCTTGAGAGAATATACACCCTGAATATTGGTTAAGATTGTTTCTGTTGTTTGTCCTTTTTAGTACATAAATTGCAATCCTCTCTCTGGAATAAAAGTTAAGTGAATTATAAAGAGATAACTAGTAAACAAGTATTGGCATACTCAATGATAGTGAATCCTGGCATGTGAAATCTGAAAGACAGCCTGTATTTGCTTTTCATAAATAATTACACAGTAAGAATTACCAGAATTTGTCCAGGATTTGACAGAAAGAACATTGAGCAATGATGTCAAGAGACCTGAGTTCTCACAATGGCTAATGCTAACTCATTAAATTAATTTAGACAATTCACTATAACAACTCCTGTTCAACTTTCTTAACGCAAAAAATCACAAGGGCTGTACTAGCTATAGGATTTCTTTTATTCAACAAACAATTGTACCACAGTTAAGTATTTTGTTGAATTTTGGGATACAGAGCTGTAATAGGTAAATTCTGTCTTCAAGAAACTCATAATAGATAATCGATGTTACGATAGTGAATCAGAAGTTATATTTAGGCAAAGAGAGGAATGTAATCTAATCTCAGAGGTGACTCTCTGTAAAGCTGGGGGACCACATTGAATCTTATATTGTGAATATCTGGGTGAGGATTAGTAGAGACTTACAGGCAGAGGTAGTAGAATATTTAACAGTCTTTAAGTTTCAGACAAATTCAGCATAAATGGAGAGGAAAAAAAACAAGGCCATAATAGCCAAGGGTCTTTTATGCCATACTAAACATTTTAAATTTTCTCTTGGAAGCAATGGATAATTCTGAAAGGATTTTTTTTTTAGAGACAAGTTGTATGTTCAGAATTATATTTTGACAATAAGACCCACTGATAGAAATGAAGCAACAGAGAATGTACTGGCATTATGGGTACAGGAAAACCTGTAGGTGAGAAATGGTGAAGATTTGACATAAGATTCTAGCTTCAGATGTGGGAAGGGAAAAAACAGAATTGATAAATATTAGAGGAGGAGATTTCAGAAGAATTTGAGATTGATAGAATGTATGAGCTATGGAAAAATTACTGTTTGAAATGTATGAGCTATGGAATACTTACTGTTTTAGATGGATAAAGTGGTTATGCTTACCTGAAATTGTATAGGAATGGGAATAGTTTGGAAAAGATGGTGACTTTCCATATAGGATAGGTGCAGTTTAAGGTTGCTGTGGGTTTATAATGGAAGAGAGACATCAAAAACTGAACACATGAGTCTAGAGATAAGGAGATGATTCCTCAAATATATTTGAAAATAATGTAAATGAATTTACAAAAGAATTATTTAACTAGAAAAGCTTTACTTAGTGTTAATTTTGTGCTAGTTACTAATCTAAAATCGAATAATTTAACAAATAAATAACATTTAAAGATTTGCCATATCCATTGTTTTTGCTTTGAAATAGTTCATTAACTTGGGAGGGACATAGGGCTTGCTGTCTAAAAATTAACTTATAAAAATAAATCAGAAGGAAAAATATAAATCCCAGATAATTTTACTCAGATGTGCAATATAAAGAAACACAGCAAATGAATTGAGAGAATGAAACAAAAACTACTAGTTTCTGACCAGTGAAGTGAGGTTACAAGATGGAAAGGAGGTATGGAATGAGATGAAATTATAGTGAGTTCCAAAGGACAATGGTTGAGGATTATTAGAAATTTGGTGATGGGTATGATATGATTTCATATATTTTATAAAGAGTGAGCCTGCACACTTAAACTTCTATAATGTAAAAAAATTTTCCCTCAATAAAATGTATATTAAAATTAATAATACAATGAAGGTAGCAAAAAAGTAGATGTTAAGAAAATTAATTTACAATATCAGAAGTCAGTAATGTTTAAGAAATGTTTAATTTTCAAGTTTTGACATATTTTGGGATAATCCTCAGTCATCTCATGCCACATGAAATGACTTTTTCAAGATAGAGCTTCTTCTGTATTCTGTTTTCCATTTGTTGTCATTTTTTGTGATTTATTGAATTATCACAAGACAGCTCAATCCTTCATAACATAAAGATGGACATGGTACCCAGGTTTCTACCAAATCTTCAGGAGCCAAGTATTGTCAGAGTATGGCTTCTTAAACAATGATATTTTTCTCTCTTGAATTTGTCTTGAACTTTTTCTCCTTTTGCTATCGTTGTCCTTCTATTCAATAATGGCTAATAAATATCAAGTCCTTTTACTTTTTCACAATGTCAAGCTTTAATTGTTACATTAATATTTTTTACATGTATGATTAAAAAGTTAAATAGTTCTAATGATATATGTGAAAAATATATGAACCGGAATTACCAAGTATGAAAGTTCTGCAAAATTTAATTAGGTTTATGTAAAGAATAAGGAGCTATGTATAGGAACGTTTTATTAATTGGACTTATTTCTTTCTACTGTAATATCCATAATGATTCATATGAAGCAACATCTAATTTGAAAACTGATAAGTATTTCCTAACTCTAACTTCCTGAATCCTTTATAAGATTTAGCATGTAATCCCTGTATAAGACTCTCTATATTACATATAGAATTAATTTCAAGCTCCTGAGTTTGATTTGCAAACATTCCTCCTAATTAGTTGAACTTAATTTGAACATAAAACTATGACCCCTACTAGCTGATCTCCCTTCCTGCCTACTCTTTCCTAGAACTTTGAGTTTGTCCTAGCCAGGTCTATTATTTACTTATTTCTGTCTCTCTCTAAGCTTAACATTTAGCTCAGGTATTTTCCCTTCTCTGATAAACTTCCCAGATCCTTCCAGTCTTCAGTGACTTCTAATGATCTTCAACACTTACGTTCTGCCTTCCTGTTTACTTTCTTCATGCACAATATATTTATGTTCCCAAGTTGCTTTTAAAAAGCAGGATTGAGGATGTAGCCAGGAATGAGTAGGAAATAACAGTTTTAACTTACCTACTAGTTTTAAGCACGTTACATGTTTTCTCAAACATCAGCAGTACCTTTAAATGAATATAATTTTAGGATGATAAGACAAGTTGAAATGACTTGACAATACCCACTCAACTTTTAACAAGAAGCTGGATTTGAACCCAGAATGATTAGTGTGTGCTCTTCTTCTCTTGCCCACGGTCACAGTGTAATGAGCATGTGATTTGAAAGGAGGGCTCTGGGATTAAATTTGCAATGCTGCTCCTCACTAACTGTGTGGAATAATTTGTTAAATATGTTCTCTGGGCTTTTTGCTAAGGATTTTACATTCCTTGTTACAAGTAGAATTGTGAACAAGAACCCTAAACCATGGTATTGACATTATCCTCACTTTATAAATGAGAGAACTGAGGCACAGAGAGATAGATAACTTGCCAAAGTTATAGACAAAGAGGCACAACAGGACTTCAATCTCAGCCTAAGCCTGCACTCTGATCATGATGGCAATCATTATGCTTCTATTAGAAACTGCTATAAGTCCTTTAAGCAGCAGCCATTTCCCTATGTATAAAATGGATAGAGGATTATTTTGATATGGTATTACAGGGAGACACAAAGCATAATGACTTGCATGTAATAGTATCTAGATAAATAATATTGATTGTAATCTTCATTATTTGACTTCATTATCTTCAGTCTAGAGAGCTGGGGCAGTGATTAGATATTTTTTTATCCCATCAAAAAGTGGCTCTATGCGTATAGTTACTGCCTCATAAATACTGGTTGCTTACATCATTTAATATATTAGATATTTTAAAAGACAGGAGAAAAAAAGGAAATGGCTTTATTTTCTTGTGGCAGAAATATTCTCATTAACTCTTACATTCATTTAATAGCAGAAATCATCAATATAATCTACCTCAAAATCTGAGTACAGCAGGTTTTCAATAACATTGTCAGGTTCAACTTCATTTCATTATAACATTGATGAGAAAAAATAATTCCAAGTAACATTGTACCAGAAGGCAATTTATTACATTATTTCATTATACTCCTTCCATTAAAGTCAACAGTTTCCAAGAACTTGTCCTCAGCAATTAGTGAGAACTTACTGTATGTACTTTCAACCTATTTGCCTAAAATACAGCCATCCAAAGTGCATTTTCTGTCATTATTTCCATTAAGACACTGAGATCTAAAGGTGCCCATAGTAGGCAGAGCTCTGCCATATATCATGCGTGAACTCTCTGATTATTTGCAATTCTGTTCCATATGGGGGAAAGTTAAGGAGTTGGTCCTTTGCTGAAATAGTTTTTCTTTATCCTCACCTCCACATTTTAGCCAGTCACACTGTAAATATAGGTCTGTCATTGTAAAGAAGATAAGGCCAGAACTTGCAGCTGGGTCAGTATTCAAATCCTCCCTGTGGGGGAAAAAAGGAAGACTTGAAAGTAGCTAGGATGATGACATAACCTATTTGAGGACAGAGAATTCCAAATGTGTCCCTTTGAAGTGATTTCTAAACGTGTTATAAATAAGATTAGAAAGATTGCTATATCTTAGAAAGAGGACTATTCTGTAACTTCTGGGAGCTAAATGGCAGGATGTCAAGAAATATGTTTTTAAGAAGTATATAATAAAGAAAGATGCTCTATATATAATCAAGGAAAGTAAGTGAAGAGTAATTACATGGCAGGATTCATTCAGCAATGGCTAAGGAGATATAAATGATGTATGGAAAATAAGTATTTTGATAATCAGAAAGACAGTCTTTTAGCATAATCTGGTAAAATTTTCTACTGCCCTTTCCAATTCCTGCATCATGTTCTAAAACCTGTCTGCATATTTATTCTTTTGGTAATAGAAAGTTTTCTGGGAATAGCAGAAAAGAAGTTTCTGGTCATTTTCAAATGAGTAACTGTCATTGTAAATTCACCATTCTGGTTCTTAAATTATTCCCTTTTTTATTAGAGTGGAATTAGTCGCAGGATTTATTATTCCCATGGTTCACTGATGAAAGTTTGTTTCTAAATCTGAAAAGCAAAAGGTCTTGAATCTGTCAAGATTGTCCCATGGTGATAGTAGTGACTTGCAATCTGCTGATTTGTTTTTTCCCTCTGCACTAGAGTTGTCAAATATAGCTGTGCAATGGATTCACTTCAGTGGCTATTAGATGCCTCAGTTCGTGGATTACCCGTTAGACCTATGGAATCAGCCAGAGGCTGGTGGATGTTGTTATTTTTAAAAGTTCTCCAGCTGACTCTGATGCTGCTCTACCATTGCCTTCTGAAGTCCAATAATGCTATCTTTATGAGAGTAGGGAAGCCTGCTGAAATAGGGATTGCTTTTCAATTGTTCATATAAATAACAACTTTAAAAAAATAGAGATGGAGGCATCTGCTTCCTAGGAAGACAAATTGTGCAAATAGTGTCTCCCTCTGCCTCCCAGCCCATGGTCTCACCCAGAGTCCCATCCTCTGGGAGGGCTTGATGGATGCCTGATGATGAAAACGATGATGAAATGGCATTAGGACACCATGATGGAAATTATAGTTTGAGATGCTTGACATCTTTGTTTCAGAAGCTGAATTAGAAACAGATTAATTAGATCAGTCTCTTGACTTCAAATGTATCTTCCTGTTAGTCAGAAGAGAGTGCCCACAATGTTCTTCAATGTCTCAAAAAAAAGAATTAAAAGTATGAAATAAAACAGATTCTCCCATATCTATGACTGAGAGAATGCAGGCTGTTGCATTTGCTTTTTTTCATTCCTTTGGCAACTCCTTAAAGATAGATGAAAATGGTTCCCCATTGTGTTTGAAGAAAATGATGCAATTTAAACTACAACTGAAAATGAAAATCTGAAGGTCCCACAGTAAATAAATAAATGACATTGTCTAATATCAGAGCAGTACTGTAGGTATTTGTTCATGTAGTTAATCTAGAGAGAAATAATTTGGATTCAAACGAACATAAAAGTTCATGGGTCTACTAAGCAAGGATATGAATGCAGAGAAGTAAGATAAATGAGCCAGACACAGGGAGATAATCTAGATGTTGGCAAACTGCTCTTAAGGTTCTAGGTGAGCAATAGTAACTTAAATATTAGGATCCAGTAAAGATGATTCAGCAGTTGGCTCTCAGCTGCTCTGTGAATTTTACTGGTTTTCATGGTGAGTGTGATTTAGAGGGAGGAGGTTAATCCTTATGTACAGACAGAGTCCAGGCCTATTTGCAAAAGTGAGAATTGAATGAGCACCTGCACAGAGCACCTTATTTTTGCTCATAACAGGCAATAAAAGACCAGCTATGATTATACACATTCAGAAGCCTAAGCTTTTCTGGAGTTTTTAGCACAAATACATTAATGGTGCTGTGTAGTGTTTATACTTTAAAAGGTTGCTGGTGATGACAAAGTCCTGGGTGCCAAAGGATGACTCAAGGACTCTGAATCTAAGTCACCACTGCAAGCCCATCAATAACATAACACACTGACCCTGAAAACCAGCACAAGTTCCATTCCTCCCAAGGCTGTGCAGACACTGTCATCAAAGCTAATAAACATTTATTGCAAAAGATTATTGGGAAGCTTCCCGGAGCTGTTTTCTCCCAGGAAAATATGTACTTACAGGAACAGTAGTTTAAAGGTACCTCTATCGCCCATCATATTTTAGGTTGAGAAATGACCAATAGGGGACAATGTAAGTGGTGGCACTTATGAAACAAGAAGCCAGCACTTGACAGCCATTTTATTACACTTTGAACATATTGAAGAAATAAATCATGAAGGTAGTAAATAATTTGGATTTTTGAAACTCTACGCTTGGGAACTCAAAACCCTGTGGAGACTCAGAAGATGAATTCTAGGCATGGAACACATCTGAATTGCTCTGGGCATGAGTAAAGACCTCTGTAGTCATTAGTCCCCTAGGTCTTGCCAGGAGGAATGACTGGAACTATAGCTTTTGACTGAACAATGCTGTTACAATCTTTTGAGTCACCTTCAGCAAATAAAGCAATCTCCTGTTTCATTAGCCCTGCATTCTAATACTTCACATATCCAAATATTTTAATTTAATTATATTTAGAAAAGTCTTGTTTTTCCATGGTCTGGAAAGAAGGAGGAAGTGGGGAGGGAGGGAGGGAAGGAGAGAGATAGGGGAGGGAGGAAGTAAATTCTTTGTTCTTGTTTTTATGATGGAGTTTAGATAAGCAAGTGTAACCATCCCAGGGGGTTATATAAATGTGGGTTGTCAGTGAAGCATATTTCTGGTATAGTACATTGTGCTATCTATTTATTAAGGCAGAGAAGATTGCTTGCAGAATAAAATGATTATTCATGTTTGTTGTATACATATATATTTTTTGTCTCTTTTTTCCCCCTAATATATTGTTCCAATCAGCAGACCTATTTTCTGCCCTCTTTGATACCACGATCTTACTTATTGAGTTAAATCATAGAAGGCTCTAGCCCTTGGCTTTCCCAGTGTGAAATACTATATATAAAATGAGTTACTGCAAATAAGACAAGGCCATTGCCATAAAACTGTCAACATCATCTCCAGGATTTTCTTTCCAAATAGCACTGTACACTTTCTTGATATTACCTTGTGCTGAAAAAGGGCAAGCCTCTATTAAAGTTAGGCATTTATGAATTTCATGTTTCAACACATTCTCAATAATTTAAAGGAACTGGGAGTATTAAACATGGATCATTGTGAATTGGTTCTGGTAGGGATTCATCATGGGCGTGTGTATTAAAAGGCATTCAATATTTAGTTAGCTTAAAAAGCAGAAGACATTCCAATTTTTAGTTTCAGATTTGGTGATAGCATTCTGCAGTTTCCACACTCCACCCAAGAACATCAAGCTATCAAGGAGCCGCAGAAGTTGATGTTTTCTCTAGCAGTGGAGATAACCACCAAAGGATTGACACTTCCTATTTATATATTTCATCTTAAGCAGAGTCAGATGCTGTAAATGGCTTTGGTCAATAAATTAGAATTAGCTGGGAAGTCAAATATCCTTAAGAGGATTTTGGTGTGTCTTGCCCAGGTAACACAAAATAGAACATTAGACTTTCTGCATCAATGTGAGAAAATAACAAACAAAGCTAATTTGAACTGTATCCGGAAGATTTTACTTTTAGCACAGCATCTGTTCAGTTTATTAGACTTCATTCAAAGTGGTCATTAAAAAGAGGACGAAGTGAAGTGGGCAGTGTTTTAGGAGTCAAGAATTTTGCTGCCGCACTAGCTGATTTAGAAACAGAAGGCTCGTTGTAACTTTGTGGATAGCACTGTTGAGGCATTCTTTTACATATACATTTTAGATAAAAATAATTACTTGAATGTACAGACATACCAAAATTACCTTTGGATTTATAAGAGGAATGGTCAAATAAGTAGATGGCAGAGGGGCTCAGTTGTGAATTGTCAGACTCAAACCTTGAAATTGAGATACCACATTATCTTGATACTCAAAGAGTATCATAGCTTTATGCATCTTTGGGAGCTTTTCAGAAATGCAAACCCTAAGGATGCACCCCCAAGTCTATGATATAAGAACCATACTTTCCTGGGGGGTTTACATGCACGTTGATATTTGAGATGCATTACTTGATTGTATTCAGAACATTTGATGTGTCCTATTTGTGTACTGTGACTGTTCAGAACACAGTGAAGAATCAAACTGTCATTGAAAAATCAGTTTCAAAAGGATGCTGTTGTATCTTTCAATATAGTACAACTTTGATCATATAACTATTAAAGTTTACTGACCACTTGCCTTCAGTTTTGAACATCACTGTTAATCCCTACTGGCTTAACACTAAGAGAACACGTCCACAGGGGCTGTAACCTTGAGCAATGTATGAGGATGGTATTTCTTCTATATTTTTCCAGTGAAGAATGCCATGACAATTTTCTTAAGATAGTGATATTATTAGGATTTATTGACAACATATAATGTGAAAGTTTCCTCTGCAAACATTTCATATGCATCATCTCATTTATCCTTCTAATGACACTATGACATAGGAATGATTATTCCCATTTTATGTATATTGATCCTGTGTTTCAGAAACTTTAAGTAATTTACCTAAGTTCATACAGGTAGCATGAGGAATAGTTTGGATTCATACAACATTACCTATTTATATGAATAACACTAAGTTATTGTATTGTACCAAGTCTTAAAAATGCAAGGACTGGACACTAGTTCAAGAAGCAAAGTCAGGTAATATGAACTATTTTGGACAAGATATATATCAGAATTTTACTAACAAAGTATCATTGGGTTAAATATAGGAACACAAACAAAACTAGAGAAGTCAGTTTCTCAATCTGCTTAAGTTAATTCAATGTTTACAGGTATATTAAATTGTCTTTAATTGATGCATAACTATTCCACATACTTCTGATCATCTATAAAAATATATTGCAATCTACATCAAACTAAAAAAGCCTCTATATAGCTAAATAAACTATTACCAAAAGTAAGATATCCTACTGACTGAGGGAAGATATTTGCACATCACACATCTGACAAGTGCTTAACATACAAAATATAGAAAGAACGCATAACACTCAACACAGAAAAATAAACAGCCCATTCAAAAAATAGAAAATAGCCATTTCTCCAATGAAGAGATATAGATGACAAGCATTTACATGAAAAGATGCTTCTCCTTGAATTTATTAGGTAAATGCGAATCAAAACAACCATATCACTTGACAAGTTATCACTTTACAGCTACGAGAATGACTATTATCCAAGCATCTGGAAATAGCAAATGTTGACAAGGATGTGAAGAAAAGGGAACCCTTTTATATTGTTTTTGGGACTGAAAATTGGTGCAACCTTTAGAGAAAGTAGTATGGATATTCTTCAAAAAAATGAGAATAGATATTCCGTACAATCCTATAATGTCTCTTCTGAGTAACTAAAAAATTCAAAAACACTAGCTCGCAGAGATGTATCATCACATGTTTATGCAACATTATTCACAATAGCCAAGAATTGGAAACTAAAGTGCCCATCATCGATGAATGGTTAAAGAAGATGTGCTATAAATACACAATGGAATACTACACAGACCTAAAAAGATGAGCTGCTGTTATTTGAAACAACATGGATAGAACTAGAGGGAATTCTGCTAAGTGAAAAAGTCAGAAGAAAAAGAAAAAAGACTGATCTCATTGATATGGTCAATATAAAGAATCAAGAAAGGGAGCAGACACATCAAAATCTAACCCTTGGATTAGAACCGAGGTTACCATTGGGCAAGGGGGTGGAGGTGGGAGCAAGTGTTGGTAGGCACTCAGTGGACAGTATAGCAGAGAACTTTTAGTAATTTGGTGGTAAGTGTGGTGTGTTGTCATGTATCCAAGGAATGGGGAACCTGCACATATGGACTTGTTATCTGGTAACTCAGTCACATGAATATTAAAATAAAGTATATTGGATCAAATCACTTTAACTACTTACTAACTTAAATTATTCTATTACCATGAAAAATATGTGATTTCTCCAACTATATTGTGAGCTTCCTCTGGTGAGAGGGCAAATATACCTTTCTGTCTTTTACCCCAGAGAATAGATGGCACTGTTTATAAACCAACTGATTAGCAGGCTCAAGGCAATTTTTATTTCAAAGATGCTCTAGAGTAAGTCTAGGGATTTTCATAGTCATGCCAAATGAGAAGTAAGTTGCATGTCACGCCATCTCAGGGGTTAGTAGAATTGTCTCATGAAGTTTGTATTGGTGGCAATTAGACTTAAGGCAATCATGTTCCTTGGTTCATTGAACTTTCCCCTGACAACAGAGTTTTAATAATTATCTTGAAAGAAATATTTGAGAGAAACTTTTCATAGAGCAACAGAGAGTTAGAAAATGGAATATCATTCCAGTTCCCTGAATCTGAAACCAGAGTTCATGAAAGGCATATGAATTGCCCAAAGCAGAAAAGCAAAGCAAAGCTCCGACTAGAATCATCTCATGCTCTGATACCCTGTCCAAAATAATTTCTCCTATGTGATGCTATTTATCCAAAGTCAAGCATATCATAATTGAAATTGCATGATAGAAATTTCCAGTCAAAGAAGAGGCTGAATGCCACTAATCGTTTTTAATGAGGCACTTGATTCCAAGTCTGACTATCGAATCATAATGATGCCAGAATATTTCCGCAGATAAACTTGTACTTGCTGTTGAGCATCCAAGTGGTTGGCAATGGGAGATGCTGTGAGAGAAGTGGAAATACCTTAATATTTTTCCAGAAGATATTTGGCATAATTTCCTTTGATAAAGCTAGAGCCCATGCTTTTGCTGATGATCATGACATTAACTCTGTAGAGGAAAGTATTATTTAGATAGCCAATCTTAAAAAATATGGTCATACATTAATAGGATGAAATGCAACAAAGGTAATTCAGCAATAAATAAATTAATTCTTAAGAAAATTTAAAAAAAAGATCAGTGACTGTCTCTGCTGTGTGTGGTAGAAAAAAGATCTCATGGATGTCAGATTGGTATCAAAACCTATGACAATTCAGTTCCATTCTACATGTAAAATTAGGTGTCCCACATCACTCTAACATGGGGAAAGTATCATTATTCTATATAAGGCATACATGAGTTTGGTAGAGAGAATAGATGCACAAGATGGTTTGAACTATTATGATACCAAACAAACAGCTGAGCATGGCATATTTCATGAGAAATGCTCCCCATACACGAACATATTATAGCACTTCTGTGACCGAGATATTGTAATCCTCACTTAATATATGAAAAATATGACTCACCATAATTAGCACAGTGTCACATAATTGACAGAATTTGGTCTCCAGTTTGTCAGACTAGGTCAAAGAACAATTCTCTCAATCATTGTATAACATTTTATTTCCTGATACCCAAAGATAAATTGGATATTTTTGTAATTTTTTGTAACAATTACTTTCACCTATATTAATTAGGTTCATATGAAGGAATAATTCACAATATAGGCTACTATTTTTCAATCTTTTTAGACCTTTAAACTTGTTTGTTATATCTCTATCTATCTAGATATATATCTATATTATTATCTCTATCTATCTGTCTCTTTCTATCTATCTATCTATCTGTAAATGTATTCACAGAAAATCCAGGGTCCTTTTGTCCCTTGTAAGTCTGGCATACTAGACTCTTTGCCAGGATCTTGTATACTACAAAGATGGTCAAATGTCTTAAAATTTTATATATTACTGTTAAGATATTGGGGATATGAATGGATACAAACAAAATAAAATTAAAAAAACACTTTGTAGTGTGATATATTATTTAAAATGCCCTCACTATCCCTTCAAGGAAGTTGAGAGTAAAGATATATATTGTGATTTAGCACATAGAAAAATAATTCCTTCAAGATGGATAGTTACCTCACAGTTACAGAAAAGATGGTCACATTCCCTCCCCTTCTTTATGTTCTATATATCCTGTAGTATAATCTACAATTCTCAGTACTGAAGAGATTTTTCTGAATCTTATGCTTTCATACACTTTACTAGGGGAATTATGACTCCTAATATCCTGTTCAAAATAAATATTGGGTGATAATATTGAATATGTTTTTCCACATTGCAAATATACTCCCAAAACCTTTATAAATCTTTGTCCACATGAGAACCAGTAAATAGGTGAGCTCTACAACATGAAAAACATTAGTTTGAATATCCTTTCTAATAGTCTACAGTTTCTAGAAGAACAATGGAAAAGAATATACTTTTGATAAATATTCATTTTATTTAACAGAAAAGATTGACTACATGCTTAAATTTGGGTTAATGATGCAGTATCAACTGGGTTCATGTAAAGGAAAAAGCAATCCTTGACATGTAAATGCAAATAGATTCAGAGTGCATATAAAGCATTGATTAGACGAAGGCATCCTAAATCAAGTATGATGTAGAAAACTTAGTGTCTGTCAGCCAAGACAAATGGACTTTATTATGAAAAGATTAGAAACTTTATTTGTTATTTCTGAAAGGCCAACACTGTAGACACAGTGAAGCTAGTGACTTTGATGGGGCTCTGAAAGCTGTATATTTTCTGCTAGTGTGAAAACCAGACCAAGAAGCTTATGCCACAAAAGAATAGATTTAAGTCAACCCAGAAAGTTTGGATTATGGCTGGCATCATGCCTTTCTTTAAAGCTTTTCAGTGTATTTTAGCATATGTGAATAAAAAAGATGATACAACTGACCCTTAAATAATGCTGGGGTTAGAGGTGCTAACCCCTACATAGTCAGAAATCTGTATATGACTTTTGACTACCCCAAAACCTCACCAGTAGTAGCCTGCTGTTGAATGCAAGCCTTAACGATAACAATCAACACATATTTTGTATATCATATGTATTATGTACTGTACTCTTATAATTTAGTAAGTTAGAGAATAGAAAATGTTATTAGTAAAGTACTATGTTTATAGTACTGTATGGTATTTATCACTGTCATAGGCTTATGTTGTCTTGTTTGCAAGAATCCAGTGTAAGTGAATTCCTACAGCTCAAATCCATGTTGTCCAAAGATCAGCTACATATTTTATAGATTTCAATATAGAATCATTACGTTGCATAGTCTACCAAGGAGAGAGCATGATTCAAAATAAAAATGACCATATTTGTGTTTAGAACCTGAGTCCCCAGCCAAACATCAAAGCTGAGGGTCAATGCCTTCAGTCTAGTAAGGATATTGACCAATACTGACTGACTTGCTTGGCCCCATTGGTGAGCCTTACTTAGAACTAAAGAAGTAGCTAAAGCACAAGACCCAACTGAGACCTTTCCATTTATATAAAGAATGAATTAGGAACTTTAGTAACTCGAAACCAATGGCATATTTGATTAAAGTCATTTATTCTGCCTCTCTATTAAAAAAAAATTGATTTTAAACTTTGTTAGAGAAGTTTTACAGTCTCTCCTACATCCAGTTACGAATTTAATCCAAAATTTCATTTTTGACACGTAAGTTATTGCCCTTTGTAAGGATACAGATTTTTCCTGAAATGTTAATGGGATGAATATAATATAATTTCTGAGTGTCGGCTTAAAATATGAACAAATAATGAGGACTAAACTCTTTTCTCAAAATCAAGGATTAGAGACTTCTTCATTTAAATCCTAAACAGACCACCAGAGGCGTTATGTTAAAAATGAAAAGTGGATCTTGGGAGTGGTGTTGAGAATGGCTGTTAGGGACTCACAGCAACTCAGAGTTGAGATCAATAGAAATCACAATGAGGAATGAAGTCTTACTTGGGCGCCACGTCCTCAGTATAGAATCCCAAGGTCTTAAAATGAAAAGAATTTAAAAAATTCAATCATTTTATAGATTAATAAAAAAAAGACAAACAAACCCCAAAACAAAAAACAACTTATATCCAGAAAGGCTGAGGATTTGGTTAAGGATATAGAGGTTAATCAATAGACAAACACTTTCACAGCTTCCCTAATATTCAGTCAATACTATCTGTTAATGGAATGCCCTCATAAAGTGGCCACAGACTTCAGAACAGAAATGAATGGAATCCAGTCTTAAATTTTGTTGAAGGAAGGTAGATTAAGACAGGGTAAATGATGGCATCTTCCCAATTCTAGAAATCTCAACTCACCATAACGTTATACACAAGAATATATAATAAACTAATAAAAAAAATTTATTGAGCTCTGGTTTCAAGTTAGAATAATGCACAGCCTTTACAGAAGAGAGTTAGCTGCATTTATTATTGGTGAATAGCTTATTCCCCTGACTGCAGTAGCTCTAAGTAATGTAGATTTTGGAAGTGACAAATTTCTCTTTACATCCTATTACTAAGTAATGCACATTTCACTCAGGATAACATGGAAATTAGATAAAAGAGATGCAATTTCAGGCTGGACATAGTCTCTGGGATCAGTAGATCTAGGTAGGTCTCCATCAAACATTTAAAGAATGCTAGAGGCAATATGATTTCTGGAGCAACAGTACATGTGGTCTCCTATGACAAATTTAACATAGAAATGCTTTTTAAAATGAAGTCCTGCAAGAACAATGGTCCCAACAAGGACACTTAAAAAAACTTACAATCATAGTGTCACATTCTCATGCTCAAAAATGTAATTGCCTACATGTCATACTAACTACAATTCAGCCAGTAATTCTTTATACTCTATAATTGTCACAATAAAAATCAAATAGATTTATTTTATTGAGAGATGTTAGGTTTTACTGGGTTTCTTCATCATGAAATCTGCCATGCCTCCACTTTCACCTTGTTTAATCATGAAAAGTAAATCACAGAAGGCAACTTATTTCACTTTAAATGGATGTTCATTTTCCTCTGTTTGCTTTCATTTCTCTGTGCTGTCTCTGGATTAATGCTAATCCTAACAACTTTATGGTATGCAAAGAAAACATCTTCAACTATTTGTACATACGCAGACACTTCAACAGTAATTAAAATGATTTATCTTCATTACTCACTTGAATGAATAATACTCCTATCCCCAATTACCCACCCCAAACTTTGGCTTTAAAAAATGGAAGATTTTAGACAGGTAAATTTACATGCTATTAGGAATTGTGTGGTAAGTAGCAAAAGAGAGGGAAGGGAACAGAGCTAGAACACTTTAACTTATTGCAATCATGGAAATTTTTATAGAGAATAGAGGATCTGAGTGAAGAAATAAGAAATAATAGAATTCAGACAGGCAGAAATGTCTAGTGGATGGGAAAATCTTTGACATAGTAGATAAATGAATCTAAAACATAGAGTTGGGTAGAAAAAAATAACATGGCAAGGGTATGCTTAGTGAGTCGTATTTATATTTAGAATATAAAATTGTTTTCAGATAGAGTATGTAAATATAAGATAGTAAATTCTAGCTTATAGCAATATTTCTTGCATTTCACATTTTGTGGATCTCACAAAAATATTGCAAAGGCTTCACATAGATTCCGACTGAATTACATGTTCAATGGCAACTAGCTAAATGAATATAAGTTGCATCATCCTTGTAATAAAAATTAAAACACATGCACTGATACCATGTAGTAAGTTTGCATTATGAAGTGGTCATCCATAGTGATCCAGACTATGCTTACATTGATTTGTGAATTTCTATTTAAATGAATTCACAAAATTAAAAAGAAGACTGTTAGAGAAATTTTATACCCTTTTAGCAAGGATCTAGAAACTTCAATTTAAGAGGCACTATCGCATAGTCAGTATAGAATTATTCAAGTTTAAACCTACAACTTGACACTATAGAAGACATATTCCAGAGGACTTCATCTTAAAAGAAACTGGAGAATTATTGAAGTAACTTGTTCAGTAAATTATTCTACCTACTCACTCACGTTCTAGAGGTTGGAGAAATAGATGAATACTTGGTCTGCCCTAAAGAAGCTCATGGTCTAGTTGAGGAACATTATCCTTTAAATACGTAGAATAATAAAATCTGAAGATGTAATGATAGAGAAATGCCACTAAACCCAGATGGAGGTCAGAGAAGAATACTTAGACCAAATGTCAAAAAGTTAATTGAAATTGTATTTAAATTTGAGCACATGTTAATGGAGTGACAGGGCATTTAAGAAAAACAGCAGGAATAAGTATTCCCTTGACATTGCTCAAGTGAAAACTTTAAATCAGAGGATCTTAAGGAATAAAACTGAGAAGACTAACAGAAGGTGGACTCCTGTGATTGTAGCAAATTGGTGTTAAGTAATGAGCTTTATCTTTAAATCATGAAGAGAGAGCTCTTGGAGCATGGGAGCAAAGAATGGCACTGTTGACTTGGCATTTTAGTAAGATAATTACCAAGAGAGGAATAATAGAGTGGGCAGAGAGAAGACTATTATAATATTATTTAAATGATGATGAGGCCCTGGGCTAGAATACTGTTGATAGAGGTAACAATGGTATAATACCATATTGAAGAAGTAAAATCTATAAGCCATTAACTATACATGAGAGTGATCAAAAGGAGGAAATCAAGGATAAACTGGTTTTTCAGTTTAGAAATACTTAGCAATTGAGAATGAGAATATAAGAAGAGAAAACACTGAAAAGAAAATGAGTAGAGTTTTTGATGTGTTGAGAGTATAGGGCCTGTGGGATATCCAGTTAAAGACTATCGACAGACTTATAGAAATCTGAGACATGGGAAAATGTTGTGGTCTAGAAACACAGTTTTAAAAATCGGTAGCAATAACTGAACAATTTGATAATGATGTTTAAGACAGATAAAACTTACTAAGCAACTATAGGAGGCTGGGTCTTTCCAAAGTCCTTTAAATTAGTCACCTCATTTAAGACTCACAACAAATTTAGGCAGAAAATATTGGTAATATTTCCACTTTTCAGACCACTAAATTGAAGATCAGTGTCAACAGATAAATGGACCCAAGATCATACAACTAACTAGGGCTGGAGTCAGATTATAGTTTGGGATCTGACTCCAGGGAATCTACTCATAATCACTGAACTATATGGCTTCACTGGCAGCAGAGGGCGATGGCTGAATCCTAGGGAACACTAGCATTTCTAAACATTTATTATTATTTTAGATGAGCCTATAAGTAAGACAGATTAAAGAGATGCATGGAGCACCAAACTGCATAGTGACATGGTGGTCAAGAGACTGGAGAAGGAAAACAAAGGTAGATCGCCTAACTGTATTTGAGAAGCAGTAAAAAAAAATAAAGAAATCATCATCTAACTGGATATTAGTGAAAGCAATATCAGTAGAGTTTGGGGGAGAAAGGCTATTATAATTTGTGTGGTAGCAGCTGACTGATGTGACTGCAAGTACTGTTTTAGATGCTCAGTGAGAAAAAGAAGAGCTTCAAAGAGGAAACTCTAATCTGATTTGTGTTCGTTCCAGTCATAATGGTTATGTAACTTCCAAATCTTGCCTAAATTCAACTCGTTCTAAATCCTTAATGTTATTTCTGTTAACTTGGAGATGCAACCAATATAAACCTCCCTTTTAATCCCAACTGTCTCCACTGTCTAAGCAAAAAAGGCCCTGATTTTCCTTGTCCACCTATAATCTATGCTTTATAAGGCAGACAGAATGATATTTAGAAAACATAAATCATGTCACGTCCTTGCTCAAAATCCTCCATGTTGTCTCATAGCACTGAAGATAAATTCCTTACTTAGGCCTTCGGAGTCTTCCTAACTAACCCCTGCTACCTCTGTGACCTGATATTTTAATGATGCCCTTTTCTGAAGTGTTCTTTCCGCAAATATTCACACAGATGTTTCTACTTACTTGCTTCTGATCTCTGCACAGATGACACCTCTTCAGAGAGGATATATTTGACCACAATAAGATAATAGCTTTCTCCACCGTATTCAACTCTTTTCCTGTCTTATTTGTGTGTGTGTGTGTGTATATGTATATATAATTTATAGTTTTATATATACTATGCATATTAAGTGTTTTATTTTCTAAAATAAAGCTTCCATAAGTCCCTGCAGCTAGAACAAAGCTTTGCACACAATGACATTAAAAAAAAAAAAAAATCTGTGCTAAATGAATAAAATAGGAAAGGAAAGAATGTTTATGTTGATATTGTACATTGGTGGAAAATAAAGAGAGCACTTGTTCTCTTTAGAAGTTGTCTTCAGCTGGGAAATAATTTCCCATGCCTTTGTTGAAGAAGGCATATCACTGCACTGTCTTAGAGACCATGTGAGGTAGCAGGAATTGCTAATCAATAGATTATAATCACTTTACTAAGATCTGATAGCTTAACATACAAAAGAAAGCTATCAGCCCAATTTCTCTTGCTTCACATAGCAGTATTTCAGAAGACAAAACCTGCTGTGGTCCTCTAATTTTACGTGTGTGTATAAATTTAGGTAGATAGATGAGAGATAGATAGATGGATAGATAGATAGATAGACAGATAGATAGATAGATAGAGATAGACTTCAATGCAGAATAAAACTATTAAGAGGATGATTTGGATTCAACTCAATAAAACTTCAGTGAGTCCCTGAGTGTGCCAAGGGCTGTGCTAGATGCCAAAAATAAAGTGCCATTTTAGAAAGGAAAATGATGGACTGACCAAAAATATCACATTTGTTCTCAGGTCACACAGGGTGTTTTCTTTTCTTTTCTTTTTTTTTTTTTTTTTAAACCAGAGATGCAGCAGGGGAGATGAGAAGCAGTTTTTATTGATCTTGTTATTTATATGAAAACATGATTTGCCCATCTACCACAGTGTTCGTTCATTAAGCGCATCAGCTATTACGCAGCGAATTTCTCCAACACGATGAATATATTCAGCTGAAAATTACCAGAGCAACCCTTTTATAGAATGATAATGCTGGTGAGAAATGCAGCAGTAATCCCGTCAGTTAAATGTCTGCCCGTAGATTTGGGTGTTGCTATAACAATCCACATGCTTCTTGCATTTCCAAACCAGCTCTATATTTATCAGCTTACTCTCCATATACAACCAGTTTTATTACCCCTTCGACCCTGGAAAGGAGCTGGTAATTAACCTTGTCTTTTTACACTTGTATAAAACGTGCCTCTGAAGCAACTCTGCATGGGAACAAAAAAAAGGATGCTAGCTGTCCTGTGTTTTTTATTACTTCAGAGAGAAATGTTTATTTTTCTCAGTAACTTTCTAGAATCCTTCATCTGAATGACAGACATCTTGCAGACTTTATTCCACAGCTGACGAATGAAATATTTAATCTAGAGGCTTAGCCCATTAGCTCTGTCCCTCTGAAATTGAGAACTAAATGTCTAAATTTTCTAAAGATCCTCTCCTTCAAAACTCCTTGGAGTCAACTTTAATTTCTCAGATAACTCCCATTTCCTCACTCTGCCAGTTCCTTTCACAAATCTGTAGTATCAGTCTCATGTTTACTTCAGCTCTAACCTACAATGTTATCACTAGAGACCCCAAACTAAAAGCAACTAGATCACAGGTTCTCAATTTAGGGGATCTGTGAATTTCAGTGGAACAAAGAGAGAATTTTTAATATTTACCTAACCGAACATAGTCAACCCATTGGACTACTCTTAATAGTACCTGTGACTTTGTCACCAACAGAAATGACAGTTATTTTCAAATCATCTGAAGTTCTGCTGCTGTCTGAAGATGTAACTGGTGATTATCACTGCTTTGAAATTACAACATTATTTTCCTTTCTGATTGATCTTATGTAATGTGTTCTTGGTGAAGCATTTACAATACCGTGTCATATTTATTAGTACTATGATAAATGCATTTCAGTTTAATTGGTTTCATTTGTGACACCCTTTCATTTTATATATTTAAAAGCATGAAGAATGGTTCTATAGACATCACCAGACTATCAAAGATATCTATGATTCAAAACCTGACACAGTGATGTGGGGTAGCCTGCTCCGTTTTTGTTTGCACAAAATAGCCTCCCCTTGAATCACTGTTACTAACAGAATTGTTAGTTTTCATAACATTCCTTTCTCCTTCTGGATATTCTAGTTGTTGATAATTTTATAACTGAACAATTCACCAGAAAAATTCTGGTGTTGGAATCTACTGTATTTTTAAAATCTATTTCCAGATCAATCTGCTCCTAAGATTGTGAACAGAATTAACAACTCAGCCAGTCATTTAGGGCTGAGTGCTTTTGAGCTTTTCATGACTATCCAGATTGCATAAAGGAAATAAAACATCACTTTTAGAGATAAATGGAAAGAAGCCCTTCAAGTCCTCAGGAAATTACAACCCTAATGTTAGAGTGAAAAACAAAACAATCATTTAGCTTGCTAGTTATCAATTCCAGCTAAATATCTTATAGGAATTGCTAGTCTAGCTTTGGGTCGGAGGACACTGGGAATTTCCTCCCTCTGCCAGTTCCTTTCACAAATCTTTTCCTCCTCTAAATCTCTGTTATACGTGCATCTCTGCCTATGCTGAATCTCATTTCCTCAGGTGTTTTGCAACTTTTTTTTTTTATTTTGTAAAGTGGTAACTAATTAATCTTTCATGAAATTGATAAGAACAGAAAAAAAACAAGAATGGTAGAAGACACTCTTTATATCCATTCCTCCTGTCATTCAACACATATCAAGCAGTTGCTTGGAGTTTGGCACTTGGAGTGAAAGAATATAGCCTATACTCACAACCCTCTTATATTAACTCCAGTTCCCTGTTTTCTCTGCATTATGTTACCCCTACCTACACACAGATTTGGTGAGTTTTAACAGAACTGTAAGTATGAATTTTAAAGTGGCCTTAGAGTAAATTGCTAGTTTTTAACTAGAAGTATGACTTAAATGTAGGACGCTTTTAATGAGTCATGATCCCATTGTCTGAAGAGAAACAGGAGGATTTGGTGTAATCAGGGGGATTTAAAGTCACCCCCCGTTCATTTGAATAGTGTCTTTTTATTTTGTTTTATAGCTTCCTTTTTCCAAGTAATAGTTTCCATTTTTTCACCTCAATCAATGTTTATTTTCTATAAAAAGACACTATTCAAATTTCTCCAATGATTTCCAAAATGTCCTTCATAGCTCATTTGTCTATACTGGGATCCCATCCAGAATAGTACATCATCCCTTATTTTTTTGTGCCTTAAGTCTCTTTTAAAGCCACAGTATCAAAGCATGTCTTTAATTATTTTCATTTTTAGTTGTGTGGTTACTGTTTAAGCCCAAATATATAATGCTTACATTTTCTCTGAATATGTTTTATTTTTAAATGAAAATATCTGCCTCTTTTTTTTCTAACATGGTCTTGATTCCTAATTAAAAATCAGTTTTTCACACCAATCTATGTATATTATGGTGGGAGAAAAAAATATTAGTTTGTCCTCTCATGAAGAGTTCTGAACAGATTGTAATAACAAACTTTGCTAGCATTTTCCTTTTTCTATGACCATAAATGACTTCCTCCACAGGAAATTGACTCCTTTGTAAATGTTAATGTTTAATTAGTTCAGCAACTGTAAAAGGTTTACACAGAGTCAGTGCTGAACATATTCGATACATACATTTCTTATATTATTTTAAAGACTTCCTTTTTATAGAAAGTTAAATTGAAACTATCTTAAGGTACACAATTTTAAAACACACGGTTCTTAAAATCTCTGCTAAAAAAATGTTAGTTGATTCTTAGCCTAAATGCACAGGCATATTTTTTTCACTGTAATTTTCTTATGATTGGAATTGTGGTTGCAACTACCATTTGATATGGCTGCCATTTTGCCTCTTGCCACAAAGTTTCCTTTTACAGCCCTCACTTTGTCTAAAGTCTCTGTCAGCCTCATCAAATGAGCAGAAATGCCCTAGCTTTTTTCAAGCTGCACTAGACAAAAAGGAAAGGGGAGAAAAATGGGTTTTTTGAAGACGATTGAATTTTGCATGAATCCAAAGCTCATTTCCTTTCTGGCTTTAGTGAATAAAAGGATATTTGCAAAATCCTGCAATACCTAGTATCATTTTTTATCATTTTAACATGGGGAGTCAATTCAATAGAAACAAGCTGAGACAGAGAACAATTAAACATAGGACTTGGCTTTAGTGTGCTGTTGGCATTCCTAGAAAGGTTCCTTTTTGAGATAATATCTAAGTTCTATTCAATTTCCTCCGCTTTATAATGAGGTACTTAGGGTTTCACATTATTTGGATTCTGAGGATATATTATTTCTTCCTTCTAAGAAGTTTAAAATAGGAATGTAACCTGGCTACACAGCATAGCAGGAGAAATAGGACAGTTCCCCAAAATGTGTTGACTCGAATTTCTGCAGTTCATTACATGACTATGAGATATATCTCCACTAGAGTTGCATAGTGATAGCCTTATTTTCTGAAATTGATCATTTCTGAGTATTTTAAGTATTTGCTGAGCATCTACAAAATGTCATATTTTGGGTACAACAGCGATGAACAGAATAGGAAAAAAGAAATTCTCTGCTCCACGTAGTTCATGGTGTGTATAGTGAGAGAGAGAGATAAGGGTGATAAGAAGCAGACACTAGGGAAGAAGAAGTAGAGTAAGAGTTTTATTGGATGCAGTAAGTGCTAAGGAAAGACCTAAAGTGGATGAAGGGTTTGGGGATGGGGCAGTTGCCAAGGTTAGTCTTGTGGAGTAGATAACACTTGATTAAAGTCCAGTAGCAAATAATAAAGAGCACACCTTGTAGATTTCCGTAGAGTTGTTTCTCCTCCATGATTCTGAAACAATCAGGGAACATTCCTGTAACCACAGTGGCCTGGCCAGGGTTAAACCAGAAGATAAGTTTAATACTTGCAATGCAGACTCACTTCTCACTGCAACTCTAACTGAGCTAAAAGAGATCGCATGAGTTCTCAGATGACTTGTATCATCTTTCTTTACCTGAGTGACAATACATATTATAATGACTGACAGACAGAATGCAGCCAGTTCATCCTGACCCAGACAGTGGTTTGGACTGTCTCAGTAGAAATGGCAAGAACCGGTTGGGCCAGAAAACAGGATGAACCAAGATAAGCATGCAGTCTCCTTACTCCGCACAACAAAACGTAGCTGCATCAGATGTGCAGATGAAGTCAGAACAGCAATGTCCACCTCACCTGCAACGGTCAACCTCAGCAACAGCAGACACCTGTCATCTTAACGGTCAAACTGCCTCATCTGATCAGACACTCAACGCCAACCCAAGGACCCTCTTCCCATCTTGCAGTTTTGCGCTTAAAATCCCTGCCCCTGAAACAATCTGCGTCAGCCTCTCTTGGCTGACTCCATCTCCTCTGTTCCCCCACTAATAAACCCCCTGTTTTTCAATGGCTGAATTCTGCCTGCTCTCTTGAGCAACTGGAACCCACAATGACTTGAGTGCTTAATACTGTCAGACATTTCAAGTTCTTTACTGTTTATTTTAATATTTATAGTTTAATTTTAATCCTTCATCAACTTTCTGAGACAAACTATGTCACCTTATTTACAAAGTCAAAGCTCTGAAATCTATGCTCAGCATATGAACTGCAGAGCCAGATAAAGACCTGGCTCAGAAGTCCCTTGTCTGTCTGCCTCCCTGCTGCGAACTGCTGATTGCCTGGTCAAACAAACACCCACAGTCATGGGAGGCAGGCGTGCACACATGCACATATAGTTAAATAACATGTGCCTAGGATGTCCGGTTTTCAAAATAATGTTTCCTTTTTCTCTTATTTCTCTCTCAAGCCCCTCAAAATATTAATGAATTGTTATTATTCTTATTACCCAAATGAAAACATGTAGGCTCAGAATGGTGAATACAGTTTTCAAAGTTTACAAGCTAATAGTTCCTGGCTTCTGTTTTCAATCCTCTGTTTGGATAGTAAGCCCACATCTCTTCACCAGGTCTAAAGTGCAGCTCTAAAATTTCAAAGACAAAAAAGCATAACTAAGAATCACCAATACACTATAATGCTATATTCAAAATCTATTAGAGAGTCTGCAGTACAATCATTTGTCCTCATGAAAATTTTGATGATGGGCCGACCCATGAATACATACACACAGACATCATATATCCTAAAATAATAGAAATATCCAAGTCTTGCAGTATAATTTATGCACGCAGGCCATGCGTGTAAAAAAAGACAAATTGGTTTACTTTGGGTCAAAAAATATGAGAAATAGCATATTCATAATCACAATGATGATTGTTATAGCAACTACTATTTTAATGAACACAAAATACATACCAGTGTCTATATGAAGTAGTTGACATGCATTAACTGGTATGTTAACTCCTCATAGCAATTCTAGGAAGTAGGTACACACTAGGAGTTTTACAGAAGAGGAAGTAGAGGCATAGAGCAGATAAGTAAATTGCTGTAGTCACACCTTGTATGAATTTCAAGCCTGGTTTTTGACCTAGAGCTGTCTGCCTCTAGGGCTGAGCCATTTGCCTCCTGCCCTCAGGATGGTATCTTTCTCCCTCCCAGGGCTCCTTTATTTTCTTATTTTTTATGCCACAGAGGATTTGTTTTTGTCCTGAGATAATGTCAGTATCAGTAGTTTTTTTGTTTAACAGGCACAATGTCAAAAAACTTTCATTGAATTTGATATGACCTATAATTTCCTCCTCCCAAACTGTCAGAAGCAAGCCCGGTCTGAGATGACAGGAAGTAAAGGAGACCTGGAAGAGTGCTTTCCACGAGTAACTATTGATAAGACAAATTCTACTGGTGCTATTTTTTAAGTTATCACTGTGAAAAATTTTGTATTGTTACAGTTAGATTTACTAATTTTTACCTTCATGGCTGACATTTCAAAACTCTCCATTTCTGACTCCACCTTATTCCTCTAAGCACATCTCCTCTCTTCATAAACCTGAATCCTCCCTGAGCTGCTGAGTCGCTCTCCCTGAACTCTGCATGCCAAGGGAATTCTTGCCTCTGAATCTTCGTTCAAGGCTGGTTGGAAGGATTTGCTCATTTCATTCAGAAAGTCTGCCTTCCAAGTAGTTAAATCTCCACCTTTAAAACCTCCCCTAGCCACTGCAACGTCTATACATCTAAAACTCCAATTTCCAGAAACTTTAGAATCTGCTTATAGACACTTCCAACATCCCCCAATGATCCGTAAGTTTCTTGAAGCCCCATAAATCCTCATATTGTGTATATTCCAAATATTTCTGGTTCCACATAATCCCGAGCATATACTCACAGGACCAGAACATATATACAAAATTAAGGCAAAACAAGGAGAAGGATGAGGGCATCCTAGACACCTGTTACTCCAGACATCACTGGCCTCAGCCGTGGAGCTCTGAATTCTGGAGAGTTAGAGGCAGTGTCTCAATTTTTCTTTCTTAGTATCTTTCTGTTTTGTTTTTGTGTGACTGCGCCCTTTTGATCTGTGCTGCTTCAGTTTTTGCTTGGGGACATCTACAGAGCCAGAAAGGCACAGTGTCAATCTGGGGATCAGAGAAGACACCTAGGCAAGCTAAGTGTGCGACTGCCTGGATGGTGGGATCCATACCTTCATTAAGGATAATTTCAGGTACAAAGCAGTGCTGACCCAATACACTAGGTTCTGTTTGGATATCTAGCACTCTTTCTCTTGGGCAATTACCAAAGATCATTTGCTTCATTTAAAAAGAAAACAAGTGTCTAACAGTTGCTTTATAAATACTGTCCCAAGTAGTACCCAAATTATTACATAAATATAGAATCCTTCAAGTAATCTAATTCCATTTTTTGACTTTCAAACGAAGAACCAAAACAAAACAGCAAAGCAAGTCAGAGGGTTTTGTGCAATTCACTTGTAACCTTCCATTGCCGAATAATGGACTTGAGGAGACTTTTGTGTGTGGAGTTTTATTTGTTTGCTTTTGACTAATAAGGCTGGAAATAAAACAAAGATTGAACTTAAAAATCATTAAAAAATATATTGGGTTCAATATAATTCACATTTTAAATCCATTATGAAAGTGTTGGAGGCTGAAGACATGAAGACAAGGTCCATCATTCTAATATTTTCATCTTTATTAAGACAGCACTAATTCACCAATGGAGAATTACTAGTTTGGATATAGGACTGGCACGGTCCTCAAGGGTCATCTTTCAGTAGAGTTATGGTGACAACTAAAGCCATCAAGTGGGTGTCATGGAGTAACTGCAGGTAAGGATGAGATGATTCTTGACAGGTTTTCCTTCTCCATCTCTGAAGGCAATGCCAATTTTCTGTTTTGTATTCTCAGCTCCAACTTGTCCAAGTAAGTCATACCATGCTTAAAATGAAATGTGGTGCCTGTAATTCTGGTTTCATCGGGCTCACTATAGGTCAGTGAGTTGATCGTTATTGGACTTTTCACAAAGTAAATGAAGTCCCTCCCCTCTTTGAATTTCAGACCTCTTGTCAAACTAGACTATGAGAAATACGCCTCAGCACTAGTGTGCTGTTTCAGCTGACAAAATCGCCTTCTGTCAGATGCCTGGGTCCTGTCACTAAGACTAGATCTCACTCAATGTCATGTGTGAGGAAAATGCTATTAGAGGCTGTTGTTTCATCAGGATGTTAATTTCCATCTTCAAAAAATAAACAATGAGTGAGAGCTAATATATCAAGCCTTAGATTTCACTCAGTGTTTACCACACTCAGTTCTTCTCTTTCTGTTTCTTTGCTTTTTCTTTGTTTCTTTTCCTCCTTTTTTCTTCCTCCATCGTTTCTTCTCCCTCCTTTTTCCTCCTGCACCCTCTCCTTCTCAGTATATTATTCTTACACTTTTCCTTTTTTTTTGAGGGGGGTGGGAAATAAGAACCTTCGGTCTCATTGATTTCTAGGTCATCTGTGCTTATTCCGTTGCTAACTTATAGCAGAAAACCTTTCTCTGTTAGAGAATGGATGCACATCATCTAATTCCTCACCTTGATACTACAAAGTGAGTATTATTATTTCTTGTTTGTCCATGAAAAAAATGAGGTTCATATTGCCTCACACCAGGTAAATGACAGGTATAGGGTTTGAATTCAGGACTCTGATTCTTCATACTCTCCTGTGTCTTATTTCTTTTAAAGTTCACCACTGACTAAGACTTTTTGTGCAATTTTTTGTGTTTGATCACATTGTTCCATATTCCAACCCAGCGGAATGCCAAGCTAAAAAACAAAATAACCCATGTCCCTTCCCTGACTTTCAGTTCACTCTCTTCACTGCTTTCTTTGCCTGCCATTAAATTTGACAAATTGACATTGATGTTAAAGCATTCATTTTGTTTTTAAAAATCCATTATTTGCTTATTTAATTAATACTTTAATAAAGTAAGGGAGGGGAGGAAACTCTGTCTCCCAATTTATTGCAGAGGAAACAGAAACTCCAGGCAGCATTTCAGCAACTGACTTACTATCACTCACTGCCACCTATTTAGTCTCAAGCTAGAACTCTTAACATTCTCATGTCCTTTGATTTTCCATGGGGTTTCTGTCTTTCCTTTTTTTATTTTCCTTCCTTCCTTCATTCCTTCCTTCCTCCCCTTCCTCTCTTTTCTCCCCTTCTTTTTCCTCCTCCTCCTCCCTTCTTCCTTTTTCTTCTCCTCTTCCTCCTCTTCTTCTTCTGTCTCTCTTTGTCTTTCTTTCTTTTAGGAGAATGACAACATAACTTATTATCCAAATCAGGACATTTTTGAGAATGGAAGGGATTTCATTTAATAATAAGCCAGCACAATAAGAATAAAGCAGGATTACTGGCAAACCTGAGCAGATGGGGCATCCAAGTCTTAATGAACCTGCACTTCTCTTTAAAAAATCAGGATGCTTTTAGCAACTTGTTAGAAGTTCAAGTGGCATTTGATAGTCCTATTACATAAGAAAACTAATCTGGTTTTCTCAGTAATTGCTATAGTCATCATATATTGTCTATTAATGAATGTGTGAAAGACTCATCCGAGGGCTTTGCAACATTTTCACTCTTTGAATTTTGAACTTACCTTTTGTATAAAAACAACATTATAATGGCAACATTACTTATGTGACAGCATTTGGCAATTCATATGTCACCCAGGTAAACTGCTAATATAACTTTTTAAACAACTATTTAGTAGCTATGATCATGATCATAACAATGATGGTTAGTATTTATAGAGCGACTACTAAGCCCAAATGCTTTAAAAGCATCATTTCAATCAATCCTCCCAGTTAACTGAGAAGTGACCAATTATTGTTGTTCTACTGCTGGAATAACTCCCTGGCTTGTGCTCTTAATCACTGTGTTACTAGTTTTTCCACTTTGAGATGAACAGAGCAGGTGCCATCTTTCCTTTCACAGATAACAAGCTGTGTCACAGAGGCCAAGTCCTTCCCAGTCTCCAGATCACTACTAAGAGGGAGAGCTTACTTACTTACACATTGGTGTTTTTGTTTTATGTCTCCCCTTATACCACAGAGTAATTCATGAATAATATATTTATTTTTAATCACAGCATTATGCCCTGAACATTTAATAGGTACTTTAACACCTATACCAATTGCTTTTCTTCTTACACACTCTAGCTTTCCTTCCTTCTTCCCTCCAGCTTTCCTATTTTCCTTCCTTCCTGTCTTCCATCACCCAACATTTTGAGTACCTGAATTATTCTTAGCACTATGCTAAGCACAGGTCATCAAAGATGCGGTGACTCTGTTTAAATATACTCTGTAGCCCCCTACAGAGCTATGAATAATGAATTACTGGAGCCTAGTGATCTATGAGGAGCAGGGAGAGCAACTTAGCACTCTGGATGGAGGTGAGAAGAGGGGAGAAGGAGGAATAATGAGAAAAGGGGAGAAAAGGGAGAAATGGGGAATACGATCATTGCAATTGGATCAACAGCAAGCAAAACACTGATGAGCAGACTCAGTTACAGGGCATTGTTGCAGGTCTTCCAAGTGACTAGTGGGGCAAAAAGGGACATATCTTGAAGATTCTGCATGACCCACAATAGGAGTCTCTTTAATGTGGAGGCTGGGAGTAGAACCACATCTTACTACACAAAAGGCACTCAAAAGCTTCTCAGACCATGGGCTTGGAGCCTCTCCAACCCAGTCAAATAAAGGATGCAAAAGGAGCCACCTCAAGAGCTTTAGGCTCCCCGTAGGGAGCCTGAGGTCTTCAGACTTTGAGTGAGAGGACTAATCCATGTCTGACATGTTGCTGTGGAAGGAAGAAGAATCTCAAAGCATTCTCATAGAGAGCTTTCTAAAACTACAGGATTAGGTAGAAGTCAATGACAGCCCAAATCTTCCTTCAGGGCTGGGACTGCATGTTGTTTACCTTTGATTCCCAACAAGTGACGCAACACCTGACTCTTTAAATGGAGGAAAACAAAATGTTACTTAAAAAATAGTCAGAGGAACACTTGGATACATTTCCATATTTGCAATAAATAACAACACACTACTTTTATTATGTGCCAGGCAATTCTGAGCCTTTTATGTATATATGTGCTGCTAATCTTCAAAAAACTTTATGAGGCACTGATGACCCCACTTTTCCTTTTGAACCCACAAAGAAGCTGTTTTCGTTTTGGATTATTTTGAATGAATTGTGAGTTTAGCTTACTCACTCCTACCTAAAAGTACTAATGTAATTCTTCTCTCCGATCCTAGAGGATCTGTATTCAATACAATAATGACTGAGAGCCACAGGTGACCTCATTCAAAAATGCCTTTCATCAGATATCTTTCTTGTATCAATTCTGTCCTCTTTGTTTCAGCTAAGAGTTTGAGGGAGTTTGTTTAACTGTTCCAATAGTACAGGGGACATGCGTAAGATGATTAAATGGCATTGCTCTTTCTTTCTTTTTCTTTTTCTTTTTTCATTTCAGCAATAAAGTTGCTGCACATCCTTAATGTGCTAAAGCTGGGGGCTAGCATTCTTCTGCTCACAGGTTTAAACTGGGCTGACCACAAGTACCATTTTAAATGGGGCACTACTATGTTTTCATATTTCCTGAGTGTCAACTTTGTCCCATATTTAATAAACCAGGGTCATTGTAATGTGGGCCAAAATGGGCAGTTCATTTACCTGTCCCAGTCTGTTGAGGGAGCTCAATAGCCCAGTCCCATTTTTGTCTCAAGGAAATGTGATCAGCCTCATTGAAACATTACTCTATAAGTAGGTGTTGGAGTGGAGAGTCAAGCAGGTGCCGACGGAGTCAAGAAAGAGAACTCACTCTTTGTACAACTAAGTATGGTGGGTGTCAGTGACGTCGACTGATGGAACCACCTCTCCTTAGAAACATGCCAACTGAAAATGATATGCCAACTGAATATAGACAAAGGTTTAGAAGTCAAAGTTCACCCTAAGTCAAACACAATTGCTAGTCTGCTGTGTCATAATAATTTTGTTGTGTCTCAATAATTTGATTACTCAAACAGCAACCTCTTCAAGGAAGTTATAAAGCTAATCATCAGAATGACTGGGCTCTAGCTGAATTCTAAGGACATAAGAGCTGCCTCATCTTAAGGGAAATTAGAAACAGTATCTCAAATTTTTCAGCTGTGAAGTAGTGATTCTATTCCCTCAACCAGTTGTAACAGTTCTGAGGGGAGCTCTGCAAAAGCAGAGGGAAAACTTTCACAATGTTATTATTGTGGTTTACGTGAAGCAGATTTATTGTAAACCTTCTGCCACTGCCTAACATTTAAAAAATGGTGATGTGTAAAACAGTAATGCCCGATTACAAATTCTTCAGTGCTCAGATAGTTCTAACAAATTATATTTTACTTGTAAACAGTAGAGTAAAAGTCATTTATTAGAAAAATAAAACAGCATGAAAAGTTGTTTCATCCCTCTATTGAGTGAATACAGGAGATACACTTTTATAGATTCATCGATTGCTTCCTTTCAGTGAAAGAACTGGTATAATTCAGAGCAAGAAGAGAAATGAGAGGGGGAAATACAAAGCTGTAGCAAATTAGTCCATTATAAATCATTTCATGATTTTCATTAACAGCTAATAGCAAAATTCAAAATGAATTATTCATGAAATTTGCCCACAAATATTTTCTTGAACTTGAAGTGAACTTTGATGAGCACAGTGCATTTTGTCAGTAACATTATGGTCATTTCCATAGTCCCCATTCCACTTTCTGTGGATCATTATTGAACAGTCACAATGAATTAACTGAATCCATAGTAACCAACAAAGTGATTGGACCTGATCCATATTCCATGTCCTTCATGAAGTGTTTGTCCCTGACAGAGACAATACAAGTGTAAGGAAGTGTATTTGAACGTGTTTATTGTGGAACTCCATATATTGTAGAGGTTTTGTCACCAAGTATTTGGGAGAAATCTGGAATGAAGTTTTATTGAAAATACGGTAAACTAAAAGTTCATCTATATCCAGGCAGTTTTTTTTAATTTGAATTCACAAATTCCACCTCCTCTGTTTAAAAGTAAAGAGAAAGTGTTTCATTCATCCATTCTTTTACATATACAAAGTGATCTACTAAATTTAAGGCACTAGCCTGTGTACTATCATACAATAATAGGAAAATGTAAGAGTTGCCCTCAAAGTTTTACAGGCTACCCACATAAATCTTGAGACAGTGGCACACTCTGTTTTTGTTTGTTTCTTACCGAGACGAGTGAGTTTCACTAACATTCTTAGCTAGAAATCAGATTATTCATCCTGGCACTGATATTGTGAACTTACTTTAGGTGAGGTAACTAATGAAAGCATTGAGGCTGTTGAAATAAAATGTTAAAAATGCAGCCTTTTCCATGGTTCCATGTGGAAACTCCTTGCTTCTGGTAAAGTGGCCATGAGAAGTGGGTGGTTGTCATCGCATGTGAACCCTCTCCAGTGACTGTAAATGATTTCCTGAGAGCCACATGCTCCCCTTAGTCCTTCAGCTTAAACTAGATTATTCTCCAGAAATTAAAACAAAATTGGCTATTCGGTTACATGGCAGGAAGATGTTCTACAAGAGAAATTACATTATGTGGCTGAAAGACAAAGCTGACCTTTGGATTATCTGTTACTCAGGGTTTGGAATGATCTTGGCTCCATCCCAGTCTGTGATAATTAAGAAGAGATATTATCTGTTTTATTTAATTTATCCTTCTTTAGCAATATTTAGAAAATGTCTGCTGAATCCATTTTTTCCTTGAATCTTAACTACAGCTAGCTAAACACTAGCTACGTATATCTAAATTAAATAATTGCAACCATTGAAATAATTCCAAGCATTGATGTCCTGACATACACATCAATCTACATGCATTACTTTATAGATGATCGTAATAGTAGTTATGGTTTTCAACGGGACCTTTACTATACAAGGCATGACATGAAAACATATTAAAAAGTATTTCTACTTTTCAAGGCACCAGGATATCCATAACATCTGTAAAATTGTTAGTAGGCACAGAGATTCTTTAATCTGAAGATACCCATGCAGTTATCCCATTCGAGTAAGCATGTTTATTAAACAAGGGCTATATGAAACTCTTACTTTCTAAATTTGAAACACTTGGAGTTAGAATTCCCAGAGTTCAATGTATTTTTAAGAGTCACAACCTAAGACATTTTTCTTCAGCTTTAAATTGGAACAATCATACCTATCTGACCAGTCTCAATGTTATGAGTTTTAAATAAAACACCCTGTGATACTTTGCAGAAAGTGGTCTAATTCTCTGAAATCTATCTGAATCAAGATTGTTGTTTGATCATGTGAAAATGGGTGAATAGATTTCCACTGAATACAGCATCTACTTGGGAGTACGTGAAACTTGAATTCAACCTAGGATTAACTCTGGGTATTCTGGGACATTTTAGACACCTTAAGTCCTTCTGCAGAGGAAATACCATTGTGTCTACAAACAGGGAGGATTGTGGGCTCAAATATACTCCCCATATTGACTTGTAAGTACAGAAACTCAGCATGTAGGAAGCATTTTGTGCCCAGTTTCTTATTAAGTAAAGGCCAGAGGGATGGCAGTGAAGCAACACAGTGCTGTAGAACTGGAGGAAATATAGCATTACTCAAACAAGGCTAATGACTGGGACTTCGGTCCTTCAACCAGTCTGAAATGATCAGAGGATATTTCAATCTTTCTGTTAGTAAAAGGGAAAATTTATTTATTTTATGTTATAGTTGTTTGTTATTAGTTGCCTCATCTTGGCTCTAATGGAAGATTTGGAATATGTTTCTGTGTGACTGTCAAGATATTGCACTGCCATTCAAGTTGTATGCGCATAATCACACCACATCGGCCACCAAAGTTCTAGTGCCCATCACCACCACTGTATCTATTCCTTTATGCCCTGATTCCCTCCCTCTACCTTGCCACCCCTGTGGTAAAATTTTAGAAAGTGTGATTTTCATCACGGTACATTAGCTAATATAAGCTTTAATGAATGCTGGTCTTTATAATTTTATATATAAGCAAGTGTCTAAATAATTTCTATAAAAAGACTATATAATTTTTAAAAGGAATAAGATTATAGTGTAATCCCACTAACACATATTTTATTAGCTTGAATCAAACAGAGAAACTTCTTGAGGAATCATGTAAGTAGGAGGGAGAATTCTTTGAAGACCTGGAAAACATCTCAAGTTAAACTAATTCAGTGCTTTCATTTTTTAAAATGAGAGCACTGAGTCCCAAAGGAATGAAGGTTACTGTGGTATTTCTTATTCAACAGTGTCATTGTCAATCAAGGAAAAACACTCATCTCCTTGAGTCCATCGAGTCTGCTGTAACTCACCCTCCTCTAACAATGGCAGAACTGCCTAACAACTGGTTTTCATCGGATGAAAATATGCTTTCCTGATTTTCAGCAGGAATAAATCACACTTAATTTGGCTCTATCTCTGGGAAATGTATTTTTAAAAATGTTTATTACCAACAACAATTTATTTTTATAGGCCCTGCTCTCCTACTTATTTCCCTTCTCTCTCTCTAATAACTGGGAAGTGGTAGAAGATGAGTTTCTCAGAAGCAGGTACATTTAAATATATGACAAGGGAATAATGAATATCCTGCAGGTGATGAAACCTGTCAGAAAGGCAATGCTTTCTTTAGACTGAAATTTCCAAGGAAGTCAGTTCTGTGTTAGCTCAATAAAAAAGAAAATACAATAAAACTTGGTTTCTGCATGAGTTGACTCCAGCACTTTGGTTAAGAGGAAAATGGGCTGCAGAGCCATCTGTGTGAACTGGTTAGCACACCCGAATTGTTGTTGAGAACTAATGTCACTCACATCAGTATTAACACTCCCTCAGAAAAACAGGATTTTCCTTCACCACACAGCCTTCACTTTTATGTTGGTTTTATGCAGATGGGCTGGCAAATCTTAGGTCACATAGGAAATAATGTATGTGTAGAGCAAGTTGAATGGAAGGCAGGAATGGGAGCACAGTGAGGCAGCACAAAATTTAGGGGTGTTAAGAAATTCGATATCATGAAAAATAATTTTAAAGCAGTATTTTAAACATTTTAAATCAACACAATAACCAGAAAGTGTTGTTAGTGGCATCTCAGTTTGCCTCATCTTGGCTCTAATGGAAGATAAGGAAGATCAAAGGAAGTCATCGGGAAAATGAATGATTATATGTTTCATAGCATCAAATATAATAAAAGTGAAAATTATAGAGGATGAGTACTCACAGAATTTAGGTTGGAACTAGATGTGAAATGTGCATATAGATCAGCTTCAAATTCACCTCCCTCTTTATTTCAGTCATCTCATAGTATTTGTCAGTGGTCATACAGTGTGTAATATATTTTCTCTTGATGTGAATCTTGATAGCACTATGAAATTTTAATTACTTTGAATTGAGTTGAATGTCATTAGAAGGACTAGAGAAGACAGTCAGGACAATAGAGGTTTAAGACAGAAAATGATACCAAGTTTGGAAATACCTTTGGGAAAATTATGTTGAGAACATGTCTGCCTTGTGTATCTAAAGCTTCACAATTAATGAATAAATTAATATAGGTATTATGGGGTGACATATGGAGAGATAACTTCAAGAAATTGGGCATCAAAATAAGTCACAACTATCACTCATAAATAAACAAGCTGTTGTTCTCATCAATTAGAAAAACTGAGGAGGTAAATCCAGGTTGAAACAGATAAATGCATAAATAAATTTAAACTTACTACTTCAAAGAAAATGTATTTAAATCACCAGATCATATGTAAAAAAGTAAAATTCATTTTAAATTCAATGTAATCACTTTATCTAAACCAGAATGGCCTAAGGGAAATTATAGCTCTAATATCTAACTATGCATTTAGCTGCAGTGTGATTTCATTCACTGGCGGTTTTCGTGAATTGAGTAATATGTCAAGGATGCAGTTTCTAAGTATTTAATTCAGTTGCCATAATGATTTGATTAAGATATTTAATTATTATTATTTTTTAAGAAATGTAAATGCAATATGGAGTTTCTAATCTACCTCTTTCCCTTGACTTTAATATTAAAGGTGAAAGAATTAAAATCAGATGATTTGGACCCCTTAAATTTATGCTGAAAGATGTTGGCTTACTAGGGCACAGTAAACACTTAGACACAATACTATCTACATTTACAATACTGAAAACTTTGTAGAGGTATTGATAATCAGGAGAAGTCTCCTATGGAATATATGCTCAAAAACAGAACATCTAAAACAGGGAGAATATTTCACACTGGAGTCAAAGATTGAAATAAGGAAACAGATGAGTGAATAGAAGCATGCATTTTTCAGCAAGTCATTACTTAAGGTTTGGTCAGGAATGTATACAAAAAACTGTATATAAGAACAAGAAAAACACTGCAAGAAGAGTTGAAAAAAATTATAACATTTTGGTTTAATAAATTTCCATGGACCATAGTAACGATTAGAACTCAGCTGGGAACTGTGTTCTTCCTCAGCAGGTTGTTAACACATCACTTGAAAGTCAGAAGATAGGCCTCCAAAATCCGAAACTGAATCCACATTTTCAAGACAGGCAAAGCAGGGTCACCATATCACAGGCTTTTGAAAATTATTTCATCATGCATCAAATTCCTGTACAAGTGACAATCTATATGCATATTTTCACACTATTCAAAGAAGCATACAAATAGAATATGTTCTACTCGCTCTCTATTTCTCTATGTGTATATATATATACAGCTAGATAGTAGATATACAATATTGTCATGATTGCTACAGAGATCTATGACCTTTATATCACTTTCTTACCAGCCTATAATAATATCTAAAATTATTTGAAGTCATGTTTGCTTATTTAATAGATGATAGACATTTAGCGATAGATGTTTGATAACAAGTAACATGAGCCATTAAACTGAGCATTGACTCTCATAGATGTTTATTTTATTCTTCTTAACTTTGGATTATGTATATTCTTTTATATTATCAAAAATTTCATCCATATATAGTTAAATATCTGGGAAATAACTAAGGGTAATTGATAGAATCTTTTGTTTCAGTTGCTTGACTAAGTATATTATATGCTGAATTTGAAGTTCTTTGAGAAGTATGATGCTAACAATGAAATCTAATGGACTGAGAGGGGAGGTAATTGAGGGATGAAGAGAAATGGAGAACGAATTCCAAAACCAGACTCGTGCTCAGGAAGAGATGTGTCATTGTTCCTACCCAGTGAGTTTTATCTCTTTTTAAAATTAAAAGAAACTTATTTTAATTATGTACACAGTGTCCAGTGCATTCTTAGCCCTGACTATTCTGAGAAAGAAAGCGACATGGTATAAGGAGTAATTCTCAAATATCAGTGCACAATACAATCGCGTGTGGAGATCTGACAACATTTCAGTGTCCAGGTTATGCCCTAGATCCAGCAAAATCCACATCTCTGGGGATGGTACCCAGGTATCAGTATTTTTAAAGGTCTCTGAGATGATTCCAATGTGTAGCCAAGTTCGAGGACCATTTCTCATACTAGTAATTCTATCAATAATACCAAAACAGCTTGCTAAGATACAAATTGTGGGTACCGAAATGATTCTGTAGAGATGGGGTGGAGTCTAAGAATCTGCATTTCTAATAAGCATCTATAGTCTCCAGCTGCTAAGGACTAGGTAACCATATTTTGAAAATATTGGCATAGCACATATATATACATATTATGTATATGTATTATGTATATTATGTATATATAATGTATACTATATACATATATAATATACATACATAATATATGTTATATATGCATACTTTAAAATATATATTATATATCTATGTATACTTTTTAAGAGGAAGGGAGACAAACCAGCAGGCAGCAGGCAGGAAGAAAGAGAGAGGAGGAAGGAGCATCTTACATATTTATTCATTTTAGTTGTTCTTGCTCAGGCCTGGTCTATGAACATGAGTCTTTGGGCTTAACGTAGACTGCGGCCCAGGCACTGGCTTAAAGCCTGAGACACCAGGTTGTACCAAAACTTTATCTCTAAGTAGGTCATATTATAGTGAATAGAAAAGACATATACAGAGGGAAAGATATCAATCAAAATAATGTTGTGGTACAGACAGTAAAAGCTAGAAATGCTAAATGGAAGAATAAATAGTGTGTTTGTACGTTCAGCTCTTGACTCTAAAAGAATAAATGGAATTGGCACACCCTGATGCAGTAGTGGTTAAGTTCATTTTCTTTGGTCAAGCACAGTCCACACATATCCCAAGAACCAAGGTTTGTGTCCCTGGGAACCACCAAAATAAACAAGTAAATAAAAATAATTAGAAGTATTTCTTCCTCCTCTCTCTTTCTGACTTCTTATCTCCGCTTTCTTTCAGACCTGCCTACAACTTTCCTAAGAAAGAATGGGAGAAAGAAAGAAAGACAAACAGAATTTAAATAGACAGGGAAATTTCCTGAAAGTCATTGAAAATGACACGGGTTTCTTATGAGAAAGTTAGGTAAGGATGCATGAGGTTTCTTTTGTAGACAAGAAGGTCCCACTGACAGGCATAAAGATTTTGTGCAAGAAATAGTAATTTCCATTGAAGGGTCTTATTGGAAGCTGGTACTAGAACATTTACATAGAAATCCAAATAATAAAACAGCTTGACCACTGATAACAAGGAAGTTCTTAAAGACTAATAGAGTGTCCCTTACCGGGTCCTCTATTACAATGATCTCCGATGGCAGGTTTCTAGCAGACTCCAGTGAACTCAGTATTACATAAATCAAAACCAAAGTCCTGTCTTTTGGAAGACCATTCATCATGTTTAGGAATGAGGCATTTTTAATATCACCAAACTAAAAACAAATGGATATTAAAAACTCCAGCAGATGATTAATCAATAAAGTTGGAAGAGAGGATCTTATTAGTTAGATAGGAATAGCTGGTGTAGCTCAAGTACAAGCCATAAAGTTTGAAAATTAAAAATAATTGCATGTGCCAGGAGTAACAGAGAGCAAAACAGAGGATGTAAAAAGTGTGACCTTCCATGATAAGCTCAAATTGAACAAGACACAGAAATTATCCTGGCTTTCTTAATTCTTCATTGTATTTGATTCTAAAATCACATTAAACCTGAGATTTTTCACATAAAAGAAAAAAAACCCTAGATATTACTTTGCAATATTAGAAAAAGTACTAGAAAGTTCTCTGAGTGTTCAGAGTGATTCCAGGTAGTGATTCCTTATAGTCAAAAAGTGTTCATAAAAGGATTTCTTCTTTCTGAGGAAGATTGGAAGCTTGGAAATCAGAAAACATTTTTCCTTAAATTTATGAATAAAATGTACTTGCTCTCCATCTTTTTAATTCATTTGTATAAATGCAAAGTAGTGGTTTATATAGGTAGAGAAATAAATGAGAAATGCTTTTTTTCTGAAAATAAAGATAAAGGAAAGTTAGCATTGAGAAAAATAGAAAATTTAGGACTTCAACTTGAATAGGACTGAATAGTGTTTTTGGAAAGGTGTTATAACAAAAATGACAATAGTAGTTAATAGTACCAGATAATGTTTGACACACTTTTTCCTCATTAATTCTTTGGAAACTGAAAGGGTATCCTATGGCCCCGTTTTCAGTGGGAGTTTATGGGGAAGACTTCCCCAGAGCAATAAACAACTCTCAGACACCAGCAGGTTATCCAAATATTCCTCTTAATTTAACTCAATCAGGACACTATTCAGTAGTAGCATCAGATCTCACAGGGGAGGCCTCAGCCTCTTAAGACACTCTTTGTTTCAGACACCAGTCTCAGACCCAAACTATCATGCTTATTGACCAACAGAGGTTCTCATTAAATTATTAGAGTATCTCACAGAACTCTGTTTATTCTCTAGACCACTGATTTATTACAGAGGATACTAAAGGGTGTGAATCATCAGACAGATGAAGAAATACATAAGATTAGCTATAGGGAAAGGGTGTGAGTGTGAGAGTTTATACCCTCTCCAGGTCTGGCAATGTCTCTAAAACTTCATCAGCTACCAATCAGGAAACTCTACAAAGTCCCTCCTTTGCTTGTTTTATGGCCTACTTCAGTAAATCATTGACCGTTAGCAATTGAACTCAAACCTCCAGCCCCAATTCCCTCCCTGGCAGGTAGGACTGAAAGTTTTAACCTTCTAATCACATGGTTGGTTCTCTAGGAAACCAATCCCACTCCTTAGGTGCTTCTGGAAGTCACCTCATTTATATAACACCACTGTCATCTCAACACTCAAGAAATTGCAAGGCTTTTCAGGACCTGTGAGTCTGCAGCTGTGGACAAAGACCAAATATGTATGGGAAACATATTTTGGTCATCTGAATGAATGAATTAAAATATATATAAATATAACTATATATATATATATATATATAACTCATAATTTACAGAAGCCCATTCACTAACTCATTGTAAGAAAGAACATTATACAAGTATTTCCAAGTGAAGGAGAAGGAAACTGAAATTCAGATATACTGAGTAATGTATCCAAGATCACATCAGTATTGAGTGAATGGAACATAATTTGAATGCTAATAGCAGACCTCAAAATGACACTTTTAAACATACTCTCTGAAAATCAACCAACACTGGTGAGTGAACAGTCTGAGTATTTGGGATCATGTAGAGAAACAGGAAGTTGCCATCTGGGGTGTGCACATGGGAAAACCCTGTATGATGTGATAGGAAAGACTCAGCTAAGGAAAAGAAGGGATGGAGATTTGAGATTTTCTATTTTAATTCGTGGCAAATTACATAAAGCAAATTTATGTGGGAAAGATAAAAAGCAAAGTGAATAACCATACGATCAAATGTAAAGCATCTGTAATTGCAATTTCCCAATTATTTTTCTCTCTTTATCATTATGCCAGTTTTTTGAAAGAAAGAAGAAAGAAGTTAATGCTGTGCTTTGCGTACCTAGAACAATGGCTAGAAAACTAGAGTTCAGTACATCTAAGTTGCATGATAAATGAATGAAGGTTTTGTTCAAATCCTCTTTTATCAGAGGGCTCTTTCTAAGATGATTGTGATCTATATATAAGCTTTCATTTACTCTCCATTACAATGTATAAATGTAAATTTGAATTTTTATCTTATAACTATTGTTTCCCTTTCTCATTCACTCCAAGAATCAGCCTTTTTATTAACATAAAGGAGAATCATTTGAAGTATTTATGAAACACCTGCTATAAATATGACATGATGCCATTTGGATGTAATTTTCATATCAGATCTGCATCCTAATTTCTCTTTGAAGAAGGCCTTGAAACCAACTCTAGGATAAGCATCTAATGATCATAAAATATGTATTTTGTCTCTGAACAATGTCAAGAGCTATATGTACTCTCTTTTCTACATGAAATTAAAATAATTGGTTTCATGGCGCCATGAAATTTACATAAAATAATTACATCCCGACCAGTGGCAAAACCATCCTTCTAATTGCTTGGGTCAACAGCCTCCTATCAATCACTAAATGCTTTTGTATTTCTTTCAAAATATATACAGAATCGTGTCACTTCTCAATGCTGCCACTACTACACGGAACCATACAATGCACTGGAAAGGGTGGTATTATTATCCAGAGTTTAGAGATGAAGAAATAAAGGCTTCTTAAGTTGGCTAACTCATTTTTGCACTAGGAACTTAGGCAAACCAGGACATTTTAGTTGGAGAAAACCAACAATAATAATTAACATAATAAGTGATTAAGTTAGAAAATAGTCGGTGCCAATATGCAGTGAACCAGCAAAGCAAGTGAACCTGAGAAAAGAACATGGATGTATTGCAGGAGGTAATGTCTTTATTGAATTAAGCCCGTCTGGATAGGTCCATCGTGACAATAACAGTAGAAATGCTTGAAAGAGATCTAAAAGGAAACAAACAAACAAAAAGCACCCTAGAAAGAGGAAAAAGCTAGAAGTCTCTAAAAGGAGAAAGTGCCTATCTTTCATATTTTAGAAATGGCAAGGGAGATGGTTCTGCTTGTAGAGACAGCAGAGCTAGGAAGTCATAGGATCAGACCAGTGACTACACTGCTGAGAGTGCTGTGAGTCAACAGGACCTGTGGCAGTGTTTTAAACAACGAATGACAAAATCTAAATGGAAAAAGTGGAACTTTTGTGCACTATTGGCAGGAATGTAATCAGTGCTGCCCCTATAGAAAACAATATTGACATTCCTCAAAAAATTAAAAATAGAATTACCACATGATTCAATCATTCTGCTTCTGGATATTTTCCTGCAGAGAACAAGAACACTGAGAGATTTCTCACCCCTGAGTTCATTGCAGCTTTATTTTCAGCAGCTAATACATGGTAACCACCTAAAGGTCTAAAAGTTTCTCGATGAACACACACACACACACACACACACACACATATACACATACAGAAATAGTATTCATCTGTAAAAAGAAGGAACTTGCCATTTGTGACAATATGGATGGAATTTAGGGTATTATGCTAAGTGGAAAAAAGAGAAAGACAAAAACTGTAGGATCTCACATCTCTAATCTGAGGGGCGGGGGCAGGAAAAGAGAATATGCTGTATTGAGAATAAAATGATGTAGGGGATAATGGAGAAGCATGTAGGGTTAGGACAATACTACAGATGCAGGCAAAATAGGATGCTAACTTGGACCAGGGTATTAACTGCTGAATTTTGGAAAGAAAAATAAAAGGAGATCCCTTGACACATGCAATAGAAAAAAACAAAAGGATTTACTTATGAATTGGATGTGGATGTGTGAGAGGAGAGGAGCCATGGCCAGGCCAAAGTGTTGGGACTGAGTTGCTGAAATATGGAGGTGACATCACCAGTGTGGAGGAAGCTGCAGTTGAAACCCTTTGGGAAGATCAGTAGTTTAATAGTTCTGGATACTTTGTTTGAAATTGTTATTAACTACTTAGTGGAAATGTCAAGCAGAGATTTGAATACATGATGGCAATTTAGTAGAAAATCAGGACCTGAGATACTACGATTTAACTTCATGTCTTTTCTCTCATGAAATTTAACATACTTTATGAAGATGCACAAAAGAAAGTGTTACAATTCTGTAGTTGATCCCAAAGTGTGAACATTCAGGCAAGCACCCCTCATATCACCAGCAAGAAAATTTCCTAAACTCCATACTCTTCCCAATCATACCTCCTCCCTCTCTCAAAAGATGATTAATATAGTCATGTTATGGCTATTTTTTATTTATACATATATTCTTTCTCCCTCACCCTCTGTCTTATATTATGTACCAATGCTAACAAAATTATTTTATCTACTCATTTACTGATGCACATTTAGACGATTTAATTTGGGGGATATAAGGAATAACATTACTATGAACATTGAACACTCAAGCCATGCCTCTTGGTCCACACATATACAAAATTCTGCTGGGCATATATAATTAGGCATGAAATTACAAGATTACATGGTCAAGCATTTTTTTCAACTTAATACATAGTGCCATATCATTTTCCATGGTGCTGGAATTAATCTATGCCCTTATTACATGTTATAAGTTTAATTTAAAGACCTAAGATATATAAATCCAATTGGGTCTAAGAAATTAAAGATGATTTAAAGTCCAAACAAGGAGTCATGGGTCCTATAACCTTGAGAGCTCAGGAAGAAAAAGAAAAGTCAGCAACATCCTTTGCCTTGAAAGTGGCAGAATTGAATTTCAGGGCACGTCTATTTACCTCCAAGTCCCACACTTTCACATGTTCCACTAGGGTGTGTCAAACATGAGGTTGGTGTTTGGGGATTTTTATTTTTTATTTATTTATTTATTTTTTTTACACCATTCATCTGTACTTGGCTTCCAGCGATTGCTCTCCTTTGACTTTCAGGCCATGTGCACTGCTCCTAATTGTCTGATTTTGGTCACTTTTAACATTGCGTTTGTATCTCATTTTTTCATGCCTATCTGCCATATTTTGGTCCATACACTTATTTCAGTGTTTTTGTTTACTGAAAATTCTAAACATAGAGTGGGTTTATTCATATTCAAATTAATTGCCATCAAGACCATTTATGCATGAGTGTAGGCTCTTCCTAACCCACAATCTACTAGACACTCGGGAGCCTGCCACTTTTCTATGGTGGCCCCACGATTACATTCAAGGGACATGCAAACAAATTCTGAGAGGCAAATAACTTATCACAGCAAAGTATTCTAGCTAAAATGCTGTCCGTTTGCTTTTCTATGATGAAGTAAATGTGAGATACAATTTTAAAGGCAGAAAAATATTAAAGATTTTTGTAGGATGGGTCTAATACACCGTCGAAAGTTCTTTCATTCTAAAGAAGCAAGAAGAAAAGAGTGAGTACATAAATAAAAGGGAAAAACAGGAAGGGAAAATACTACTAGCAAAAAAGCTTTCTCTCTTTTAATAGCAGAAGCAATTTTTCCTATGAAATGGATCTTGCCTTCTTGATTTTAAAACTTCCTGAAATCAGGTAGAAAGGGTAATGTCTTCATTATAATCCCTTCCGGTGATTTTTCTGCTGTTCTCAGGAGTTCCTCCTCCCTTTCATTTTAGAATAAGGGTTGTCAAAAATCCTATCAGGGCCCAAGATGACTTTTTTGCACAGGAAAAATATATGGAAACTTGGAGTTACTTCAGAATTAGGAGTAACAATCACAATTTAGCTCAGCTTTTTTTCAGTGCTAATCAAGAGACCATTGTTCATTGAGATGTCAATAAGCATTTTAGACTCAAAACACAGGAGTAAGGGAGCTTCTGTAGGCTTATTTATTAAGATTACCAGAATATTTCCTAATACGCTTTTTTTTTTTCTTATCTCCACCCCTCCCCTCAAGGGAAATCTTGTTTTCAGGTGCAGATCACAGTTCTGATGGCCAGAGACAATGATCTGGAAAATAAAACATGCGTTTTTGTTTTTGGCTTGTTTGTTTTAAAGGAAAGATGCAGGCAGGAATGAAAGCAAGCGGGAGGGCAGGCAGAAGAGAGAGGAGGAAGCATTTTGTTTTATTTTGATCCATACACTTACTTTAGCATTTTTGCTTACTGAGCATCCTAAACACAGGGTGGGCTTATTCATCTTCAAATTCATTACCATCAATAGACCATTCATGCCTGAATGTAGGTTTCTCCTAACCCACAACCCACCTGATACTCACATACTTGCACATTTTTCTGTGGGTGCCAGTTTCTCTCTACATATCTATATCTATGTATAGATATAGATATGTAGAGAGACAGATAGAGATAGATATATCTATTATTCTTTACATCACAAAATTTAGAATATTGTTCAGTCTCTAATTCACTACATATGTGTGTTGATTTACTCTCTACATTTTCTCTAGGATAAAAGAGGGAAGTTAAGTTTATAAATATTTTTGAGAAATTACTGCCACAAGTTTCATGGGAGAGAAAAAAGGAAACAATATAACATCTATGCTCTATTCTCCAGGAATTTGTAGTCAAGATGGGAAGCTACCATATAAAAGCTAAACAAAAATTCAAGATTTAAGTAACTTTTTAAGAACACAGACCAGATGTTAGAAGAATGTTTGTAATTGTGAATAGTTATGACATGAATAATAGAAAGAATTTGTGTTGTAAAGGAAGAGATATGTTAGACTAAAATAGATAGGTAGGAAATTAACAGGAAATACATGTGAAGACTCTAGCTGAACATAGAAAGCAGAATAAATTGAGAGAAGGGAAGAGAGAACTTAGGTTGGAATGACTTTGTGAATAACATAAGTCTCAAGAATTTGGGTGGGACGGGCAGAAAAATGTGTCTAGAATGCACTTTGGAAAGATAGTTTCTATAGTTTTAGATCTTTTTAGAGGGTATAACTCACACTAAAGGATGGGACAGAGAGACAGAGACACTGAGAGAGACAGTCCAACCAAACATATCATACCAGGGCAGACATAAAATAACATTTCTCAAGCCCCTCAGCCTTTGTGAACTCAGTTCTGCAGTTTTCCACATGTACTTTATCTGACCCAATTGCCATGATGTTCTTGACAATTCCATCTCCAAATGGAGCACTGACATTTACCTCTGGTTCCCAAATCTTCTCCTCTTAGAATGGACTCCTCTGTGCCATCCAACACAGTGGCCCTCCCGGGAATCAGCCCCCGGTGGGGATGCCTCCTGGATGACTAGTTGACAAATAGTCCCCCACCAGTCTTGGACAGGAGAAACCCCAGGGCTTTAGATGGCAGCTTGTTGGCCACAGGCAGGCCACTAAAGACAGGTAAGCAGGAAAAAAAGAACCAGAATGGAATCTCAGGACCATTGCCTGAGGGATGTGAGAAACAGAAAGCTGTGGGGCTGGTGGGTTAAAAGATGATAGGTGGGGAGTCATGAGTTAAATCTTTACAATTTCACATAACAGATGTGCCTTTGTGCTTCCATTGAAAAAATTCTTCTGCGTCTAGCTTTTTGTTAGCTTTTCTTGAAACTATTAAGCATGAGTCTTTTCATATAATGTTGTGACTATGGATAACAAAGGGAACATGTTATTATTCAAAATGTATTAAAACAACGCACTTATTGGAGAAATTAATTTCAATCCAGATTTCAAGCACAGGCTTGCTCAGTTAGAAATGGCAGTTCCTCAGGCAGGCCCTTTGTAGCTGTGTAACAATAAACAACTGTTCTCAAATCCTTTCTCCATCAGCAGTAACGTGCGTGTGTTTGCGTGTACACACACACGGGCGCAAGCATGTAGGTGAGACGGGTCAATTAGGATGAATAAAAGGGATGTTTACTCAGGTAACTAGCAAACCACCATTATTATTGTCACTGAAATTACCACTCAAGGGACTTAGGCTGAAGCTAATCAATATAAGGACATGGCATGTGAGAATAGGCATAGTGGATACACAATGACACATTTATAGTATTTAATCTAAATTTCATTTTTCTAAAACACTTTGGCGTTTTTGCCATTACCCTCTCCACCTCCAGAGGTAAACTGCCTCACATGGATGGAGGCTGGAAAGAAAGGAAGGAGGGAAAAGGTAAGGGAAAGACAGAAAGAAGAAGGGGAATTGGGGACGAAGGGAGGAAGGAAGGACAGCAGGCAACAGATTTAATGAGGATGTAATCTCTTGGGTGTGATAATTCACATTTTTTATTTAATAGTTTCCAATGTCATCTACCCAGCAGCTCTCTGAGGTAATTTTAATTAATGCCATCTTTATGATGAGGGAAATGGAGGCTCAGAGTTTAAGTGACTTGCACAAGGTCAAATGCTTTAAAAGACAAATAATTAAAAACAACGTTATCCATTTATGTTACCTACATTATTCAACAATTATCATGCGGCAGGTTTTGTTACACTCCATGAATATGAGGCATTGTGATAGTGATTCTCATCCTGGTTTTACAGATGAGAAAAAACAAATCTGGATTTCCTAAACTGCTCAAGCAGCCAGTGCCAACTATTCTGTCGCAATTCTCTGCTGAGGTCTCATCCTGCAGACCAAGGACATACCAAGGGCATGGAACAGTGCTTGGTGAAGTAGACAGTGGTTAAGGTTCTGGGTGTGGCAGGGGTTAAGTCCACACAGACATGACAAGTTCTGTGTTTCTATGAGGATTTCTCACACTCTTCCAGCCTCACTTTTCTCATCTGTAAATTAGGGCTACTCATCACACCTATGCTGTGGTGTGAGGGCTCAGTGAAATCATACACATCAGACTGAAAAAAGCAAGCTACTATTTTTCTGTTCTCAGGGGAAGCAATTGAAAAACAAGGCAGTAGTTTGGCCAAAACAAGAATGATTCCTCCCGGGAAGCATACCTACATTTATGCACACATATACACTGAAATGTTTCTTTCTCATTTTAAAGCATATTTAGCAGAACTATGAGCTTGTAAACAATGGCTTTTTTTTTAATCCCTTCCATCAGTAAATAACCAAACAGTGCCTTTCTTATATGAGCAGCCTTCAGAACAAAGGTCTCCGCCTCCACCATGACTTATCTAACTAGTTAAAAATTCTTGTCTGGCGTTCCTTTGTGAGACTACAGATTTTCTATACAATCTCCTTCCAGATAAACTAAAGATTTTTTTTCTCTGGGACTTTGAACCTTGTCTTTCCTCTCAATATGATGCCTCCAGAGAGGTTATCCTCCCAGCTTTCCATCTTTCACAGGTCCTCCAGGGAGAATCTGGCATGCACTGATCTCTCTCTAATATACTTGGCTGTGGCAGGATGCTCAAGTGCCTGAGAGTGTAGAGACTAGAACAGTTCCCCTTTTGATGCTGATGCCAGGAGAGTAGTTAAAGCAAGGTTATAAGAGGCAGAAAGGGCAAAAGGGATTCCCTGGCTCAGTCACCAATAGTGACCCTCAGCTGGTGCCTGCTGATGAACCAGAAGAACAGATGGCACCATTTGGTGAAGGTCATCAGAGGGCTGACACAGAAGCAAAGCCCAAGTGATTGAATTGAGAGTATTGATGGACTTTGCAAATCACTGGCAAATGAGTGACAAGAAATTTTCCTGCAGGTTTTCCAGCAATGCAGAGCACTTCGCTCCAGTGTATCCATCCCAACGCCACCACACTGCAAAGACCCTCGAAAACATCACCATCAAAAGCCTCATTAACCCTTAGGCATAGTAGATTCCTGAGTTTCTATTTTATGCTGGTTTAGGGGAGGCAGCATGGTCTAATGGAAAAATCTATGGTCCATGAAGTCAGGAGGCTTCTAGTCACAATGCTTTACTGACCGGCTGAGCAACCTATGGAAGGTCATTCTCAGTCTTCAGCCAGAGTTTGCATTGCTTTCAAAATACTGTGTGTGCCTCTTTACCTCCCTACTCAACACACTGCAATGCAATTCTCTGTATAATTCCTTTTTACCCCACTGGATAGGGCAGAATTTGCCTAATTATTGGTATTAAGTTAGGGCCTTTCACAGATGTAGGCACACACACACGCACACACACACACACCCTCTCTTAAATTAGTGGTAGGGAAGTTATTTCTATCTGTAATCTGCTTTTAATTACTCTGTGACATATTATAATATATATAATATTTAGTATGCCGTTTACTTTTTTCCTTAGTATGAATCAGAACTTAATATTTTCTTATCTTTACTGGATTACTTGATTGATTTTTTCATTTCTTCTCTAAGTGACTCAGGTCCCCAGGAGTCCCCAAATGGACAAGAACATACTATGCTTTGTTGGCACCTACATGCTGACATGTTTAGTCAGATACTCCCCCACACCCCACTTCATAAGAGTAACACTCCCTGTGGTTTGTTTAGAAAATTAAAATTTGTTGAGCATTTTGATGCACATGATTTTATCCACTGTCTAAGAGATTCGTGAAGATTCTGCTGAAGTTAGAGCTCAAGTTTATTGTACCATCTCCTCAGAAAGGAAAAACTCTCAGGCTGGGATGGTGAACACAGTTTGAGCATTGAACTTAGACATCTATGTGTAGGCACCTCCAGGTCATCACTGAATATCTCCGTGTCTCTGAGCACGTTCCATCTCTCTGTGGGTTCCAATTTTCACATCTATGCAATGCAGACACTGATGCCTACCTCATCATATGAAGGCAAGAAGCAAATGAGGGTCAGGTGAGTGTGCTAGACATTTGGCCATTGGGACATAAAGTGAAGTAGAAACTCAAGGACCAATACAAATACAAGCTTATTCCACTGCAGTTCTTTTCTTTGATAAAGATAGAGCTCTACTAGCTCTTTTTATCAATTTAAAAATCTACATGTGCATTTAATTGTGGAAAATTGTAAGTCAACAACTTTTCCCTGAATTATACTTCAATCTTACTTGAGTGAGTAGATTCTAATTTACTTTTCTACTGAGCCTTATTTGGACCTCTTGGCTAATTCTTGCTGACACTATTGCAGTGAGTGATGGTCTGCAGTGTAATTAGGGTGGTGACAATTAGGGGTGAAAGCAGAGAGACCTTGAGTCCTGAATCCTTTTCATTTTTTTCTTGTTTGTTTTTTCCTTTTGCCTTTGAAATTACTTCACAATGTAGTTCAAATAATAGAGGGTCAGGAAGTGACAATCGTCCAGCTTCTTCAGAGCCAAAGTTCTGTTAATGAGGTAAAACACAGAGCTGCAGGGATGTGGATGATGCCCTTGGTTGTTTGCCTTGATTTAATTCATCAGATAAAAGCTCTGTTTTCTATCTGCTTATACCAATTTATTTCAGTTGAAGGAATTGGTTTTGTGCTGAATTCAGTCTACTTCAGAAAATTGTTATTGCTTTCATTTTATAAATTCCCGCTACACAAAACTCTGAATGTATAAGAGAGACAAATTGCAGAAGGATATGGGGCAGACAATGATAGCTTATTTTACAAACGAGTTTTCCCTTTTCAAAAAATTCATAATGGATTCATTCTAATAAATTCCAAATGCCTGATCCCCCCTGCCACCCCAGTTTACTTTGTTTTGTTTTGTTCTACATTTCACAGTTTTTCTAAGAGAGGTTTTAAGCGAATCTCAAAGATTTTTCCGTGTGCTCCAAAAGACACTAAGTTATCAAGCAAGACACGTGCATGGAAAATCATAACCCCCACATTCTTTTCTGTCTTTGTAGGGTGTGTCCCCATTAAATTTTCTTTCTCTCCAAAGCCTACTCACCCTATAATTTCCTCTCACAATCTCTAGAAATCCTACTAGCCTTTTAACACATAATTCAAATATCATCTCTGTGAAGATTCTTTATTAATTCTTACATGCAGATTTAGGCACTCCTTACCCTGAGCTTCCACAGTTCTTAAGTCAGAAGACTAATATAAACTTATCACTTTATCATATACATATTTTCCTCCAGTAAATGGTGCACTCCTAGAGGGCAGGAGTCATGTCTCCAATCATCCTCTCTCTTCCCAGTGAGTTGTGATATATTTCATACATATTTCACACTTGAAGATACATATTAAGACAAAAATTCACCAGTGTAATTCCAAGATGTGTTCTAAGAACTAGAGACAAACATATAGATATCATCTATTATTTGGATAATTGTCTTTACTTTTTCATGAAATTTGATGGAAAAGTAAATTAGAGTTAGAAAACTTGGGATCCCTTTCTAGTTTTTGCTTAATTCTGTGTACTCATGGACAAATGTCTTAATGTTATCCTGCCTCAGATACCTTATCCAAACAGAGGAAACAGTTGACCTACTCACCTCCTTAAATTGTTTTATCCTCATATGAGATCATAAAACAGAATAGGCTACCATGCATTTTGGGAAATAAGATCTTATTGGTAAGATCTGTTGAATAATTTCAGTCTGCCCTGGGAGAACCAGATGCGAATGCAGGAAAAACAAGCTCATCCAAATCATGCTCTATCATTAAAGAGCTTCCTTTATATATTAAAGAACAATGAAACAGAAAGGTCAATATTCAAAATAGAGGGGTGTTTTAGACTTCATTAAAATCTTTAACTATAACTGTAAGAATTTATTTTTTTTTCTTTTTGTGAGGGGAGGGAAGGACATTAGCCAGTAGAACAAAGATAAATAGAAGGCTAAAAATGTACTTAAGGTGCATAAAAATTTATTGGATAATTACTCCAACTTGTATTTAACTTATCCTGTGATTTTTTTTTTTTTTTTAAAGAGGAAAGAAGGAAGGGAGAGGAGGAAGAAGCATTTATGGAAGGGAAGAGGAAACATCTTTATTATTTTAATTGTTCAGCTTGGTTTTCATCCGAACTCATGTCTCAAACCCAGGTCCTTGGTCTGTGTGTGGTTCATGAGCCAGTGTCTCAGCTGCCTGAGACACCAAAGAGTTTCCCCTATCCCTGGGGTAAAATTTTGTGTGTAGTGAAAGACAACTTCCAGGGTCAGGACAGCAGCTTTCTAGTTGTCACTCTACCACTATTGTGCTCAAGAATTTGACAAGTCCCTTGAACTCTCCAGTTCGCAGTTTCCGCATGTTCCAAAGAGGGTGGGACTATTTCTTATGTATCCAGGTTTCTCAGAACTTAGAACCTTCCTGGATAATATTAGATATAATGCTTGTTCATATAAATGCTTTATTTATTAGGAACATGACTACTTGGTAGAATATTTAATTATATTAGTTTAAAGATTAAAAATGCATAGGTGTATAAATAAGAGCGTTCGTTTACATGATTGCGATCATTTCTAAATACACTACTGAAGAGACAGGGAATGCATTGCCTACAGGCCGACTTCTCCTCATCAGGCAGTGGGGCGGCAGTTAGGGCCTCAGAACAGTTCACTTACATCCCAAGGACTGAGGTCCAGGCCAGGGGGCGGACAATCAAAATGAACAACTAAATAAAAAATGAAAGTACTTTTTTTCCCCCTTCTCTCTTCTTGCTTGCTTGCCTACTCACCTGCATTCCTGTCTGTACCTTTTTCTCTTAAGGACAAAAAATGAGAGAGTGGGGAACATTTTGCTCTTCTTCCAGAGGATGGTCAACATAAAATGATACAGTTAGCTAAAACTTCATTAAACTCTAAAAATGATTTCCTCTGTGACCGTGCACAAGCTGTTTTCCTGGGCTTCAGTTTTTCCATTGCTAAAATGGCAATACCTAAGCAGACTGGTAAGGACTGAATACAAATATGAAAACCATGGAGTGTATACCTGCCACACAGAGGGCGCTTCATGAAAGAGCCTTCTTGTTTCCTGTCTATAGGCACTCCTACAGCGCCCATGCTCAATAACTCCGTTGCTTCCTTGGGTTTGAAATGTCTCACACACAATACATTTATTCACTCCTGCATTTTAAATCTTGTGGGAATTCCTTTTCTAGTAAAGTTGCAAACTCTTTCAAAATGTCCTGCTCACAGAAGGATGTCTTAGTAAAATGTGGAAAGGAAACAAACTACTTTCTTAGTAAGCATAGACTATATTCCAGATCTTGCTCATTTAAAAATTATGCTCCCAGTAAATTGAGTTTCTCATTCATGTTCAAGGCTGATTCAGAGCTGACTCTCAGAATTGGAAACAGAGTAGTTTGGTATATCTTCTTCAGTCTCTTCAGAACAGCAGGCTTTCTGAGATCTTTTCCCACAATCCACTGTAACTGACTTGAACAATCCTTTCAAATAAGCCACTAAAACTGTAGGAAGAAAAATAAATTGTACCTCTATTGAATGAGATCTTCAGTACTACAAAAAGTGGCTCTTTTTAAAACTGACTTTTAAATTTTTTGAAAATATATATTTTAGTTGATTTGAAAACAAATATTTTGACCTTCAAGACAAGATTAATATTGAGAAATCAGTGCTTGAAAGTTCATTGATAATGAGGATAAGGCCCAATGGTAAGACCTGATTCCATTGCTCTGATTCCAACCATTTAGCCTTAATGGAAGTATTTTCCAGGCGTGGGATTGTCACATGAGTAATATTCTCTCTGAAGTAACAGCCAGCTGTGCTGTTTATACAATCAGTACAATTGAACGATTTACCCATTTTTATTCTTAACCATCTCTGAGGTGAATTGACTTCTCCTGTGTTTATCACACTAGACACGTGTTTCTCAGTATTTAATCATGACTTCATTTGTACAAAGGGAAGGTGAGAGCAACACCGGCCCCTCTGCCAGCCATTTTGTTATGCCGAAAATTTCTAGTTATTGGAAAGGTGACCGTGATCAGTCAGCACAAATAATACATGGGGGAAGTCAGAACCAGAGACTTAATATCACCTCCAGGATAGGTCTATTGCTGAAGAATGCCCCTGTCCAACATTTCTCTCTCCAAGTTCCATTTTCATGGAATTAATAACTAGAAACTAGTCATTCTATTCCCACATCCCCCAAGCTCCTGGTAAAGTAAGAAAATATCAAGCCAGCAAACAAAGGTAATACATGGTCACATTATGGGACCATTATAACATCTCTCCAACCCCAAGCTGTGGTTGGCATCACTACTGATTAATCTCCCCCCATTTTTTTATGTTTATCTCTTCTCTTATTTTGTTCTCACATTTTATTCTCACTTTGTGTTTGATTCACTGTATTCTTTCAAAGCTTCGAAGCATAGTTTTATTTTATATGGATTATTTTCTCCTTATCCTAACTCTCTCCCTCCCTAATCCTCACTTAATTTGATTCATTCCTCTTCAAACCACTACTTTTTTTTTAAAGAGGAAAAAACTATTTCAAATTCCTCAGTCAGCAAACTGTTGCAAAGTTTTTCATTTCCACAGTTCAAAGTTTCGACTAATTTTTCACACTTTGACAAGCATTTTGCTATTGACCAAATCCAGACCTACCTGTTTCCTTTTATTTTTATAGTAGTTGTTCTACTATCATTGGGGAAGAGGGTTGTGTGCTGGGAGATTCAATAGTATGTCTCTTGCTATACTTTTGACTACTTCATCAGTCTACCCATTAATTCTCTTTTTTTCCTCTTTTTTAGTTAGCATTTTTCTTTAATTTTTTTTTTTTTTTTTTGAAGAGAGGAAGGAAGAAGAGGAAGAAGCAGTGTTTAAGGAAAGAACAAACATCTTTATTTATTTAGTTGTTCAGTCCTGGTTTTTCAACCTCTTCCCAAGTCTTGAACCTGGGTCCTTGGGCTTTACATGGTCCATATTTCAGTGTCTCAGCCCCCTGAGCCACACCAGAGTAACTCCTGATCATTTTTCTTATCACTTGTGATCCACCACCAAAAGTATCAATTTTTTTTTTAATTTAAAAAATAAGAGTTGGTATCAACTTTGAATCTTTTTGTCAAGCAATAAAACTACCAAATTATTTTGATACTTTCTTTTCAGGCTAACTCTACTATATGTTCTGTCTTTTGGCATGCCCCCTAAAAAACATTTTAGATTCATATAAGCAGTTATATTTATCTATTTATCTTTTCAACTATTGATATTTTAAACTCCAAGATATCCAACGTGAATCAGCCTTAAACATGACTGCACATTTTTTTTTCTTTAATTTGCTTTATTTGGGCTTTGAAGCCCCTCTAGAAACCCAACCACTGATAACTTTACTGGTTTAAATATCAAAACAAATCTATCAGTCTCTCCCTTCCTGAATACCCAGATTCCTTTATTCTTGGAGCTTTCTCTTTCAGTTCGGTGCACCCCCCCATCTTGCTGAACCAGTCTGCACAAGTCCCCTAACAGACACCATTCCTTCAACCACTGTCACTTTCAAAAACCAACTTTTTTTCCTCTTGCCATTCAAAGCCCACACATGCTGCATAAGATTCCAGACAGGGGAAAAGAGACAGGAAGCTCCTCATCAAAGAAACAAACACAACAATCTGCACTGATCATCCTGTCTGTGTGTGTGTGTGTGTGTGTGTGTGTGTGTGTGTGTGTGCGCGCGCGCACGTGCGTGTTGCATTGAATATTCATAGAACTTCTTCTGTGACTATTTCTGAGGAGAAGCACTTTCATTTTTTCTTTTTCCCCTCGTGCTATGGTTACTTCACAAATTTTGCATGACTTAAAAAAAATAAGAAAGAAAGAAAAGAAAAAAGAGGACATCGATTAAGATCAAATAACACACAGCAGGATATGAAAGGAAGCAAACAATCCCCTTAAAAGTTCTCTATACCATCACCGGCTGTCTCGCAATTCTCCTGACTCACCAGCATCCCTTTCACATCTCTTACACTTCGAGACATCCTGCGAGATACTGGACATTTAACTGCTGCCGCTAGCTAGCCCCACGCAGCATCAACATTTCATTTTTATCAGGATCAGTATAATCAATACACTACAGCGTAGTGTCTCCCGAGGTCCCTCCGTCCCCAGCATTTGGTGGTAAAACTTACCGCTTTTACCAACTCCCCCTGCTCCCAGCATAACCACCTTGTACTCTCTGCACCCGCCTGACGCGCTGCTCCGGGAGCAGCTGGCTTCGTTTTCTCCCTCCATCTTACCCGAGGGACTGGAGGAGGAAAAATAAAAAGGATAAAGTCACCGGGTCAGGTGCTTGCTCGGATATTAAGCAACTCTAAAACTGTGTCCAAAGAGAGGTTTAGGACGAGGTAAGAACCATCAGCATCAGGCTTGATGCTGGTCCTCTGCTCCAGCGGGTCTCATAGCAACCATTTCAATTGCTTCCAATAAAAATCTGCCTTCTACATGCCCCCCCCCCCCCCTTCCGATCCTTCACTCTTCCCCGTCCGTGATTTCTCTCATTCTCTCTGTCCCTCTCTGTCGTCTCTCTGTGCCCGACCCCCACTCCTGTTTCTTTCCCTTTTCTTTCTTCACACACTCTCTTCTCCTTTCTCTTCCCTGCACCCTGCACGCTGGCAGTTGTGAAAAGCACACATTTTTTGGCGATCTTCCAGAAGGGGCTGCTAGAATGGAGTGGATCTGAGACTTAGTAGAAGATGCTGTGTCTCTGAGGCTGAGTTCTGTAGCTAGTTTCAGTTTTCTTTTAATCAGAGTCAAGCTCCTTGCTTTTTTATCTTGCCCAGTTCTCATTCTGGGTAAAGGGCTGTTCCCAATCAGAAGGAAAATAAATAAACAGTAACTCGGGGCTGTTAGAGAATGAGTCTTAAGTGTTTATAAAATAATGGCTGGCTAGCAGGAAAGGTTTCAGCTCACTTGACAGCTGTGTGCTAATGGAGATATTTGAAGGAGGTCATTTTCATATTAGGACATGCTTGTATTAGGTTATTAGAAACAACCTAAAATACAAGATCTTGTCAAGCATGAAACAGGTACTTGATAATTTCGCTGACAATTATGGTGGCGGTAAAGATCATAATAAACTATAATGTTCAAACTTCTCCCTCTTGTTGGAATTCTTTTGAAGATTTGTGTCTTGGTTATTTTCTGGACAGCTTCTAAACCACAAAGCTCTTTCAAATGCTTTCAAATGTGTCTAATTTTCATAGTCAAACCCTGTCTTTCAAACGAAAGGATGATGTTCTGTTTGCCTATTGTCTATTTTATGAGTATGAAACTAGATCATGATTTGATGTACTTAATTGGTTGATAAACATAGGCTTGTCTTTCACGGTAGATTTTAAACCCCTTCAGGAAAGGACTCTGCAACGCATGCCCACATGCAGGGCACAGAGAATGCAGGTACTCAATACAGACTCGGTAGTGATTGGAGAGGCGGCACAGAGGCGAGTCCAAGAGCACATGTTCTGAAGTCTGACCGCTTGTATTCAAATCTAAGTTCAGTCACTTACTAATTGTGTGAACTTGGGTAAATTACTTCTTTCCGTGTGGCCATTTTTTCATTCTTAAAATGGCTTGTTCAAACCCTCCTTTGTTAATTCATTGACTGAGTTTAATGCTTACACAGTGCTTACAATTGTTAGTCAATAAACACTATATAAATTTCTGACATTATGGTTATTTTATTATCACTTTGATTATTTTTTTTTGTCTGCTGTATATAAACACTCACCAGGAAAGATAATCTCTTCAAGTATTTATTGGTCATGCAAATATCTACTTTGCTAAAGTATCTGATAAAACCCTTTGTCTATTTTTATATCAAGTTGTTTGTTTTCTTATTATAGAATTTTAAATTTCTTATCTATTCTCTATGTAAACCTTTTATCAGATATACAATATATAAATATTTCCTCCTAATCTGTGACTTTTCTTAACAGTATCTTTCCAAGAACGGGAGCTTTATACCTTGATAAACTCTAAATTTGTAATATTTTTTCTTTTCTGGATGATCCATCAGGTTTAAAATAAAACCTTATTAATTATTCTATCCTCAGTTCTTTTTTCATCTTCTTTACCCCTTCATTGTAACTTCATCCTTTGTCATAGCTCTGTCCCCTTGCTTTGGATGAAATTTGTAGATCTAGACTCGGTTTTCAATTTGAGTTTCAAAAGTTAATCTATCTTCTGGTATTCCCATCAGAGATCCTGCTGGAATCTGAAGCTTGAAATGACCAGGGAAACACCACACTCATCCTCAATAAGTCAAGTCAACCCTCGTTTCTAACTTTGAAGAGACTACCAACACCCTCCAGGTTTTAGGTGTCGTTCATTCTCTTCGTCTATTTGACCTCCATGGCTGAAATAGTTCCATAACTTATCCTCCCTGCATGAAACCTCCCTGCCCTTTTCCCTCTCATACTGCTCAATTCATCCTGTACACTGGATGTCAGGGAAATCCACCTAAGAGGTGGCCCGACTGACCCTATTGTACATACATTCATAAATCAAATGTCCAAATAATACAATACAGTGGCTTAGAATGGTACACAGGGACACAAAGGGCACATAGGAATGCAGAGCATTTATTCCAGTCTCCTGTGCTCACACTCAGTAGAATAGTGTCAGGAAAAGTGAGCTTTTTGTCTTTCCTACAAAAAAAACTATCATTTCCATAACGCGAGTTAATAAAGAACTGTAGCTGTATTATAATTATCCTGCAATCAATTCATCACAATGCTATATATCAATGAAAATAGATAAATAAACAATAGTATTTACCTTCATGTTCTTTCTGGGTTTTGTATTTACTTCTGGACAGCCATTCTTATGACCTTGAACACACCACTTTCCCCTAGCTATTTGTTCCACCATCTGTTACTCCGTTTTCCATGTCAGCCATTCTGATTTGGTGTATAGCACAGGAATTGTCATGCCAGCTGTGTCCTTGGTGCTGTTCTTTATCTGGCACACTTATTTGAATATTAGTTAAGAGAAAAGAGCACAAGGAAATGTTCTTCAGCAGTAAATAAATGAGTGCTTTGCCAAATATCAATGGGCGCAGTGAGAGGGAATTTTAACTGACTTTCTTCTCAATGATAAGGTACCTGTCCATATTCTTCATATGGAAGTCAGTAGGAATTTTTCTCATTTGCATGAAAGAAGAAAATATGAATTGTAAAGAGGCTTTCCTAACTGTAAAATTCTCTTTGCCTAACTTGTCTTTGAGATTTTAAGATATTCCTTCCAGTTCCCATTTCCTGAGTTATAAGGGGCGCAAATCCTCTTGATTGATAATGGTCCAACATGGGAATAGTTTAATACAACTGGTTTTCAGTTTTAGTTAGTGAACTTTTGTGAATTTGTATTCCTTGTGCCTTGACTAGTATGCCCGAGTCTGTGTGCGTGCATGTGTGTGTGTGTGTGTGTGTGTGTGTGTGTGTGTTTGCGTAAGGGGGGAGGGATACCTTCCAGGTGTATAAATGATGATTGACATGGAATCTTTAAGTAATCAAAATCATTACATGACAGATTGCTTTGCTCTCAGGAAAATCTTTAAATGATTGAAGTTTGCATTTACTTCCTTTAACTTGTGCTGGCAGTTGTCATCCTTTCTGAATGTCATATGATTCCCTTTGAGTGCTCATCTCTATCAGATGAAGACCCAGGTGTTTGCTGTTCATTCAGAGTCACTCTGCATCCCGAGCAGGCTCCAAGGGCACTCTACTGCATTCTATTGGCTGCTCTTACCAAACCAGTCCTTTTTAGAGGACTAACAGGGAGACCCATTTAACAAGCAACTCCTTCAAAAGGAATGCATTAACTCTATATATATGAATAGCTTTCTAGAATCCTTTAGGAACCACTAAGGCATTCAGTCACTGATAGGTGCATAGGGGAGAATTCTTTTCTGACCTCTCCAGTCACTGGAAGAGAGAGCTCCTTATGTCCTCTGTCCTCATCTGCAAAATCATTCTTCCCTTAATCAGAGCACTGATTACATATATTACAATGATTTATTTACATGTTCGTTCACCTTAACAAAAGAGTGGTGGCCCTGCTGTATCTACCTTTCTCTTGCCAAGATTTAGCCCAGTACCTGGCATAGATTAGGTGAATAAACAATTTTGTTAAATGAAGAAATTAATTTAAACAAGTATATGACTCTCCATTGTCATTACTAATGACATTAGCATTTCAGAGTGTTTTTGTTATATTTTATACCCCAATACAAATTAAATCATGGAAGAAAGAGATCATCTCTCGGTTGATAACCTCTAGGCTTGATAAATATTTGCAATGCATATTCTCACCATGAAATATAAGGCCACTGTAAGCCAGAAGATAGCACAATTGCTTAGGACAAAAAAATAATAAAATAGCAAAATAGACAAACAAACAAAAAACCCTGAAAGCATCGATTTCAAGATATTTAAAGAAAAGAGTTAATTTTGGAAGTAAGAGGCAATGTTCTATCTGCAGATCATAGACGACTATACTGTCCTCACAAGCATGAACTGTAAAACTTTACAGTAGATGTCAAGACATTCGGTGTTATTCAAGTTTCTTCCTCAAGGCCTACTGTGATCAAAATCTCTGGAAAGAGCGATCTTACAAATGATTTAAATAGCCTGCATTAATTCGCTTAGTCATTCGTCAGGGATTCATTTCTTGAATATAGATTAAATTTTTCATTCTCAAATTCATTCATTCAGTTGTCTTAAGGGTTTTTCAGAAAAAGAAAGGAAAATAAAATATGTTCCATAATTTCATATGTATACACACATACATATATATAAATATATATATTATATATGGTATAATTATTGTTAATATATATAGTGATCCTGGGGCCATGTGAGATTCTGTAATACAGAATGCAAGAAATATTTAATTGCATCAATGTAATTTTGAATCTGTCTACTAATTATAATATTATCTTATTACAGATGCCATAAGTTACATTTCAATTTGAATTACTGAATATCCAGAATATATTACTGTGTTCAAATTCTGGATGAATGAGACTACTATAAATATGATAACATAAAATGGTGATAATCACATGAATAAGTACAGATTTTTAATAATGAACTTGATAATTTTCTATTCCACTGCAAATGCCAACACATGGCCCGGCTAGCAACAGCAACTTAATAGTTTGCCAGCACTTAAAGTTGAGATATTATTATAATCCTATCAAGAATTAGTTGTGAGTCTGCTTTAATTCGCCCTGAGGGATAAGAAATTAGAATTGAATACGCTTAAACTTCCACCTGGAGAAGAGATCTCATAGTCACTAATTATTGATTTATTCTTCAAATATGGAGTATCAGAGCTCACTAATTTACAAAATAGCCCACTATCATTACCTATGACAGTGGGAAAACATTGATTTTAGAGTAAGAGTTATCATTATTCTTCTGACTTCTTTTGCAACTTATCAAGAAAGTGAAAATAGACAGATCATGTCATTGTTCAGAGCTTGAAATCTCCTCTGCAAATCAGAAACCTAATATGCTTGGTTTTGTGAGATTCAAATTAGGTAATATAAATTCAACCCTGATAAACACTCACTCATTAATGGTATACAATTAAATATTAGAAAGTGTATCATTTATCAAGTACCATCCAAGAAAGAGAGAAATGGGTCCTTGGTTTCGGTCATTTCGGTTCATGCAAGGTGAATACTGAGTTGAAACAGAGACATGTCAATGCAAGTGATGGACAGTTTGTACGATATCATGGAAGAAAGGAGATTTAATGCTTGGGGAACATTGCTCTTTCAAATGTGTGCCATGTGTAGGAGGGTGGCAGAAGAGAATCATGGAAACATCGTTGAAAGTAAATGACTGGCTTTTACTTATCTTTTTTTCAATTCTGAGAAGTTTGGATTCACCCAGAAGGTGATGGAAAACCAGGGGTGACTTCTAAGCAAAGATATAATATGAAAAGGCATGTGATTTATACAACTTGCAAAGCTCTCTCTAGAGGTAATTTGGAACTAGGGGCCAGTAAAATGACTGGAAGTCTCTTTTAGTAATTCAACTGAGAGTAGATAATAATCTGAATTAGATGAACTAGGTCTGTGACTGAGGAACAGGGGAAAAGTAAATGAGACCCAGATCACATTACTGGAGAAAAATTGGCCAGTATTAATGCTTGAGGGGGTCATGGGAATTAGAAAGGAACAGGAGCCAATGATGACTGAATTATTTTGCCTGGATCATACCAGCTAGATAATTGGTCATTGCTAGAGATACAGAATTGAGAAAAGAGCAAAGGGAAGAGATATGAATGATGAATCAAGCTGTGATTTCATTGATTTTGAGGTCTTTTGGAATATCTGACTAGATATTAAAGAAAATAAGTTTCAAACCACACTTGTGGAGTTCTGGAAGGATGTAGAGGCTTAGAGATATGGATAAGGGATTGGGAAAATAGCTTACAAATGGTAAATTAAGACACAAGAGGCGACATTCTCTGTGGAGCGCTTGCTAGAAGAGGAGAGAATAAAGGATGCACTTATGGATGGACTCCATAAACCAAGAAAATATTTGTTGAATTCTCTGTGCAAGATTCTTTGAGAAGAATTCTTGTGTGTATTTTCCTACTGAATAGTCCTATGAAGCCTATAAATGTACTATAAAAGAAGGATACAGACATTTAGGAAAGTCGCCTGGATAACAGAATCCAAGCAAACAGAGCCTTTATAAAGGAAGAGTGGTCAACGCAATCAAATGCTTAACATTGGTCATCTATGAATAGAAATGATTATATGTCATTCTGTTTAGGAAGTGAGAGCTAACTGGTGAGCAGAGAGATATTTGTAGGAAAGGAGAGTAGAAATCAGATAGTTAAAGGTGAAGGTAGGAGTGGGAGGTACAGTGTTAAATATACACATATCTACTTTGCACTTAAAAAATTTGATAGTGACATCAAGAAGTGTGATGTTATCACATATTGTCCTTGTTGAAAAATATAACTTGAAATAGTTATAGAATTGATGAGAAATCGTTTTTAGGATATAGTGGTCATAATATTCACATGCATCCCTTAATGTTCTTCTAATTATATATTGATATAGATATATAATAGCTTGTCAAAGATCCTACAGCTAAGGAACAGGAAATTCCAATGCTTGATTTTAATTTGTACAATAGTCAATAATTATTGATCTTTATTTTTTAAAATACATATTCCTTTCCTATTCTTGTAAGCTTTTATAAACTGCTTTATCAGAGATCTGTGATAGATCTTGACTTGTGCGTTAGTTATGTGTGTTAGTTATATTGCGTCGCTTTGCTTTAGGCTAAAAACTTTCTCTTTTATAACCTATTGTAAACTTTCTTTCACTTAGCTCCAGACAATCATTCTTATCCTATTATGTTTTGAGACTGTAAATAATTTGCTTTGTTTATTTTGTTACCTTGATGATATTTATAGATCATGTCATAGAGAGAGCTTCCCTGGGAGACCTTTCTTTTGTAGACTGTATAAATTTAGTTCCTTATGTCAAAACTCATATGTCTTGTCCTGTAATCCTGGGATATATTTTGTTGACCTTCTGATTTTTCTTAACTCACCTCTATAACTTGTCAGTATTGCAAAGAGAAATTATAGTCGAAAAGTTAGTTTGAAATGATATCTAGCAAGGAACCAATATATAGCTTTTCTAGCATTGTAACTAAAATACTTTCTAAGGTGTAGAAAATAGAGACACAAGTTCACTGAAGACAAAGCCAAGAAACAATAAGATGAATCAGAGAAAAAATATCCCCTTCATTTCTAAACTTGGCAAGATGAAATCTAACCGTATGTTTTTCAAAAAACTAATAAGGAAAAGAGTGAAACAGGTACTCTCTGCATCTTCTCCCAAGCTTCAAAATGAGGGTTTGCACCATATGTGAAACTAGGCATGAATCATTCCAGTTTCCAGATGCTGGTTTTAAAGATGGTCAGAAGCCTACATTCCTATCACTTAAAAAAGAATCTATACATAAGCGAAGCTCACAGAACATGGCAATGTGTCCGGTATACGAGAGGGGTGTGGATACAAAAGCGAAGATTAGTTTCAACAAAACCAAAAAAACAAAAGCCCCAGGAACAAGACATGCTAGGTTTTGTGTATTATCAAGTACTTGTAGAGGCTGAAACAGATCATCCCTTTACTCACTCTGGCATGCAGATTACTTTGAACATCAACAACAAAAACAAACAAAAATGGCAACTTTTCAGAAGGAGACGCTAAGATCTCTTTTTTAACTGTTTGCCCTTTCTTTAATTTAAAAAAAACAAAACAAAACCATCTGTTAACCCCTGGGCCTCCACCCTTCCCTAATCCAAATATTGTCTTTCCTCTCTTATACACTAGAAGAATATAGTTTGGGAAGATGCTAATCTGAAAGACAGTTTATCTGGAACACTGCATCTAGGAAACCTGCATCCTAGCTGCTCCTCTCCCTCCAGACACCCGGGATCCCCTTTTCGTGCCTCAGCACAGGATACAAATCATGGGTCTGCCCTTGCTACCTCAGAATTTACTGCCATGTAAATAAATTCTCCATGCATAAACCATTACGTTTGGGGTATTTTCTTGCTAATCACACATAAGTAAATTTCTTCTTTCCTCTATCCTCTGAAGAATCTTAGAGAAATGGGGGACATTTTCCTTTAACCTCCATATACTTCTATTCAAAAAACTAAGAATGAGGACCAAGCAGTGTGGTAAAACAGTTCCAATAGATAGACACATTTGAGGTTGAATAAATCAGAAAGGGGTTCCCCCAAAAATTGTGGCACAAGGAAAAGAAATGTGATAATAGAGAGTAAAACCAGGCTTCTGAAAAATCTTACAATTCTGTAACATTTGACCCAGGAGAATATTTACAAATTCTTAAGAGTATGCCAGCATATAATCTCTATAGAAAAGTAGAAAACTCTTAAGAGAGAAGAGTCTCTATACGAAAATGGACAACTATAATATAGAGAGAAGGAGTTCATTCAAGTATAGCAGTGGGAGATACCATATTACAATCATAAAATAAATTAGGTTGCTTTAGCACCAGGTACCAAGCAGTCACATAGTGGTTATCATTGAATATATTCTCCTATAAGCAATCACAGTAGACTGATTTGAAAAAATAAGATATATGATTTAGAAATGCAAAGAAACCTCTGTTTCAATGAAAGAATCACAGCCAGACTAAAGATGGTCAAATCAAACTTGACATTATTAAAACATACATCATTGGAGAGGAGGAAAAATCTAAGAACTTTTCCCAGGATACAGAGAAAGCAAAAGTTGATGACAATGTTGAAGAAAACCATAGTTAAAAAACATTAGACTTCGACCCAATTCATTTTTGTTTCCCTATTTCTTTTAGAGACCTGGAGAGTGAACACACCAAGCACTATGCTGGATTTGAGGCAGAGCATCATCTATCAGCTCCAGGCAGAACCCAGTTGCCACAGGAACAGTACAGGGCAGGTAGGAAGTAGAATGTTTGCTTTGCTTAATTGCTGTCTGTATTCCTCATGTAAGAGATACAAGGAGTAGCATCTTGGAAAGAAATCAAACCTGAAGCTCAAACCAGGAGAGTCTGAGGAGGGAATCTAACAACAGACCAATACTGTAAAAAAAAAAGGAATCCTCCCAGCAAAAAGCCAAGAACCAGCTAAACACTAGGGAGATCCATCCAGGAGAAATTTTCTGAACTGATGAATCCTTTAATTAGGTACCTTCAAGTGTTGCTAGAGTTAGCACTTCCAGGAGCCAACCTTATCGAGAGGATCTGATTTCCAGAAGATGGGGGATATTTATTTTACGTTCAAATCATTAACTCATGTGTCAGTTTGCTTTGAACTCAGAGAAAAGGTTTTCTTTTGTTAGTGATGCCAGTTCTTGAAGAACCTAAGAAAGTATACGATAACCTTAATAAAGATGTGGTCAACCAGAAACCTAATAAAATGAAATGAGTCAGTGGAAAAAGGGTTGTCAGGGCCTCAGGCTCTGGAGCTTATGTGTCAGATCAAGAGCTACTGTCTGTTGTGGGAGAGATGTAGGATTCTTTAACATTTGGTTTTTGTCAATTCTGTGCCCATTTTGAGTAAAATTTAAGTTTGCCTTTTTGTAAAAAAAAAAATGAATCCTAAACTCTAGGACATAAAGACTTCACCCTGAGCACAACTCCCTCCACATCCCAGATTATATTCATCCATTTTAGACTTGATTCTTCAGAGACTTGGGGCTCAAATTGAACTAATTCAATGTCTTTTCATTGAGATTATTGCAAAGCATTGATGTATACTGAGACGAAAACTTTCTCATAATATCTTCTACACAGATAGTTCTGCCTTCAGAAGTAAGATGGAAGTAGGCTAATCCCACATTGATACTGAGATGAAAACTTTCTCATAATATCTTCTACACAGATAGTTCTGCCTTCAGAAGTAAGATGGAAGTAGGCTAATCCCACATTGAAGAGGAAATTCTTGTGTCTTCTGACTCAGTAAAAGTATGTGCTTTAGTTCTATCTGAACATAACACCCCTAATCTCAGTGATAGTATGGGTTCATGGATTAAGGTGAAAACTTTCTCATAATATCTTCTACACCGATAGTTCTGCCTTCAGAAGTAAGGTGGAAGTAGGCTAATCCCACATTGAAGAGGAAATTCTTGTGTCTTCTGACTCAGTAAAGGTATGTGCTTTAGTTGTATCTGAATATAACACCCCTAATCTCAGTGATAGTATATGTTCATGGATTAAGGCATTTTAGTCCTAGTTACCCTCATAGAAAAGTCATCTTCTAAGATCTTCCATTGCTATATATTAGAAAACTTATAATATTTATCTGTCCATGAAGATAATCTAAAACAGTAAGACAGGAAAAACTAACAAGTCACCTGCAATCAGAGTATCCCACCAATATTTTTCAATGTTCTATGTGGTTTCAAATTTCCACTGAAATAATTATTGGATTTAATTGCTTCTTTACATATATTTGGTCACAGCCTTCATTTTTTTTTTTCCAAAAATGAATTTGTGCATGGATGCAGAAATGCCTCAGTCAACTTTCTGGACAGCGGATGCCATGAAATATTCACTAGTTGTGCACTTTTCCTTGCTGGCTGATGCACTTAATGTATCTCAGAAACACCTCAAAATATACCAGGAATGTAAAGTCTAGTAGATTTCGGTGGTTAATTTCAATCTCCAGTGGGAGAAGACATTGGCAACTCTAAGGAAATAATGTGGGCTAAATGTTAGACAAATTAAAAAGTAAGTCTAAGTCCTTATTGAGATTGGTAGGTATTGATTCATTGTGAGTCTAAGTACACACGTTAAGCCTCTTAAAGCATCAAAAATGCTGCTGAGCTATTATTGGGTTTGCAGAAGAAAGATCAGGATACTTGAGGGAAAGAATTACTATTCACCGGGAATTACAGCCTTCAGTTCTCTGCAGGCTCTGAAAGGAATGAGACTGGCTAAGGATTGACCCAGAAATGATTGTTAGATATCTGTTAGGTGCTTGAAGTGGACTGTAAGAGATTCTCAACCCAAAGCCCAACTGGGCTCTTTACAGGGAGTAGCACTAAGAAACATAGATTTTCAAATAAGAAGAGGATCAGCTGAAAATAACTCATCTAAGTGATTCTTAGCCATGAACAAATTGAAATTATCATATGAAACACTTTGAAGATTTTACAAATTTAAAAAAAAAATAAATAAAAAGTCTTAGAACTGCAAGAGTGTGGAGAGTTTGCCCTAAAAACGTTTGCCACCTAATCAGGGTCCCCCACAGATGGTCCTGCTATGTCTGTTTCATTCTCTTTAGTGAAAGACAGTAAATTCACTTGATCCGTCTTCAGCATGAATTCAGGGTGCCAAGATGACTCATTTAGGGACCTCGCAACTGAAAACATGATTTAATTCTTAAGACTGTCACTAAATGCAAGGATGAAATGCTAGACTTTGGAATCTGCATTTTATATGTATATGGATGTGTATATTATATGCTATACAGGATATAAATATATATACATGTGTAACACTAGATGCTATAGATAGCAAATATATATACATGTCCTCTAAAAAAAGAGCAACAGCCATAAGAGTATAAAAAAAAATCACTGTTATGTTCATTCTAAAATACGAAACAAACCTAGCTCTCTCTATTTTTGAAGACTGTTTAAGAGACTGATGTAAAATGAGTTTCTTTGCAATTTCTTCTCATTTGCCTTAGTTGTACTGTGCGCAGCATTCGGGAGCAATATGCAGGTTACCCCCAACTGAAAGTGGAGCATGAAGCCTTCCTAAAGCCAAAAAGTCATAAAGTGAAGGAGCAATTACCATTTGCTTATATGGAAAAATTTTTGAAATTCACAGACCCCCTCCCCCAAAGACCTAGCATATAACACATTGAACAAATTGCACCACATAACACATACAACCTCAAATAATCCTAACATATAGTAAAAGTAGGGATGACAGGATCATCACTCTAACCTGCATAAAGTAGTTCCAGGAAAGGAGCATGGTGCGGCCTTTCTCACTGCTCTGGAATTGCACGGGCTCTGGAACGGCTGCTGTTAAACATGGAACACCACTTTCCTTTCTTTTGTCATAAAAGGGAAAATCCTCTTTGGATTTATTTCCGCTAACAAAACAGATACCAATGTGGGTCTTTTGTAAAAGCAAAGCAAACTTTCAAAAAAATGGGAGTACTTAGACCATCCTTAAAAATCAGTGTTCACAGAGAATCACAGTGAAGAAAAAGAAGGAAAATAAAAAAGGCTGGCAAAGATCACCTGCCTCCAGTTCAATTAACCTATAAAAGCTGAATATTCAGTGTTCTGTGAGCCAAAGCATTCCCTTCATCTATCACAGGAGGCCTTACTACAGGCGAAAAGAAAATACAGGAAGCTTGATCAGAACTCACTAATTAATATGTTAGCAAATGACTATTCCCTCTTGAAAGTCCAATTTGCAAAGGTCCCCCTGAATAGCATTCCAGTCTCCTAGTATCTCCCACAATACTGTTTCCAGATCATTAACCATTTGATTGAGAGATCATGTTGAATGGGGAGAAGGGGAAGGGAAACTTAAGCTAAAGGGTATGGAGCGATTCCTAATTGAAGGCCAATAAAATAATATTGAGCATCTGCAGTGAAGATCTAAGTCAAGAGGCAAGCAGGAGCTTAACAAACAAAGGCCACGTCTTCACAGAAAACTGCAAGAGGCAGAGATGGCTTGCAGGTGAGGTATTCAACCCATAACCTGCCCCCTACCCCTGTGCCAGGCAGCTTCTCAGGGGTCACACTGAGCTGAGTGTGTCTGGGACTCAGCCTGGTCTTCCCTGTCCTGGTTCTTCCTTTGTACAAAGGAAAGTTCTTTTGTTCTACCCTCTGTAGGTCTATCACATGACTTTAGCTTTCATATATTTTCTTTTCCCTTCTTCCTTTTATTATTCTTTCAGCATTGTCAAAGTATCCTAAATCATGAGCATTTTCTTTTTAGCTGTTTTAGAAAATTTTGACATTTCCATCGGATCAAGGAGGATCACTTTTAGATGACTAAAGACTTTCATGTTACACTCCTTAAATTTGGAGGGGGTTCCAGAGAGGAAGCATGTGAGGTCAGCTACAAGACACCCTAGCAATAATCCAGTAGCCTCCCTGCCTCAGCAGTGGTAAGGAAAGCACTTAGGATTTCCACCTCAGTGGAGTATCGGATGGCTGATACAGCTGAGGAAACACATAGCTTTCTGAGGCAAAAGGTCAGGTTGGATTCTCCGGATTGTGATTTTGAGATTAATAAACCCCCCAAGGAGTTCCCACTGGAGAGGCTTTTGGAGACATTAAATTTTTCTTCAAAAGGGGAAATTAAACCTCTCAGAGCAAGGCCATCTCACGCCCAGCTGTCTGTATAAGAAAGCAGCCTTCACTTCCAGCTGAGGACACACTGCTTTGGGGGAAAATTAATGCAAACACATGTTCACATTTTCATTGAGAAAATGTATTTTTCACAAAATGATATACTCTGCTGCTTTCTCATCTCCTCCATTTTAATAATCAGCCCTGCTTGCAAACAGGTTTCATTACTGTCCTCTTTCCCTGTCTTTTTCTCTCTAAATTATTACATTGTCAGCTCTTTAAAAAATAAAGCAAAATTATACTCGTACACAAAGATTCTAATCCAGAAAGCCTAGAAGAAGAGCTGACACTTAAAACAAAACACATTTTGAAGAGGAACTTGGTAGTTCCTTGAAGAGGAACATTGATATGGCCTTTTTTTTCTATGGAGCGGTCTACTTACGAAGCAAACCCACAGGCTGGAAAAAGGCTGCCTTCCACTTCACAAGTAACCTATGCCACAGGTGAAATATGTGATTTGAATTTAAATGTTCCGTTACCATTTTTAAATAACAAGTTGATGACATTTGTGTTTTAATTTGAATGGAAAAAGTTGATTTTTGAATGGAAAATAAGAAAAAAATTTACTGTGATGCACATAGTATGCTGAAGTTTGATTACTAATTTGCAGATGGTAAATAATTCAGGTATTTTCTCTGATTTTCTCTGAAAATTGTCTGTCTCAAAGACATTTCTCGAGCACTTTGAATGTGTAGAGCACCATTTTTAAAGTGAGATTGGTTTAAATTTCAACCTGTTACTGATCATTACTCACTCATAATTCTGTCATGAGTGTGCAAGCTTTGTTCAGGACTCTGATGACTGACTTTGTGTAAATTGACTGTTTAGGTCAGAGGAGCATTATCTTTATGGGAAATCTTAAAATGCCAAAAAGAGAAACTTACCTTTGAATGTCCTCTTCCCTTTGGGGTCATTGTATTACAAATTTGAGTGATTTGCATTTTCACAGCACATTTAAACTGAGAGGGATTTTTCAGGGATAGTTTATTTACATGACATCATTTTAAACTTTAAAAATCTAAAATCTAGACAGACTAGGTGACCTGAACAGTTTCTTCCTTTATGTTTGTTAGAGGTTGAATTGAGATACTGAACCCAGATATCTTGATGATATTAAGTCTAGTGATTACCAGACTGCTTTATGCCTCTTTAAGTCCTACTTTAAAAATCTGTGTTTTCCTAAGGTAAGATTCAGAAAACAGCCCAGGGTATTTTTCTTTTCCATTCACGACTTTTCTAAATGTAGGCTTGCTATTAGGGCCACCAGGGGCCAAGGGTTGATTAGAAATTGAAAGATGGCCTGGTTGGAAAAGAGGAGGGGCAGGGATGAAAGGTTACCTGTAGCTAAGGAGAAAATTTCCAATCAAACCTCTGTAGTTCTTGTAAGACTGAATTCTCTGATGATGCTCTTTCTATTTGATCACCCCTCTCTCGTTTCTGACTTCTCAGTCTCTAGGGCAAAAAATGCTATAATGAACACGAAGTCCAAGGTGCAGTAGCCAGTCCCTTTCCTATGTCAGTTCTACTGTGGCAAGGAGCTTTCTGCATGCCACAGTCCAGAGGGAGATGGTGCAGGCAGACCCTGGTTATTTTTTTGACAATAAGGAGACTGTTCCTTCCCATGCACTCTGTTTATTAAGTGCATTGTAATTTTGTCTTTTTTGGTCTTTAATATAAAATATCATATATTTGATCAATATAAGTGGCAGCATATCACCTCATTCTTGATAGATTGGAAATGGATTGATTTTTAGATAAAACCTTGCTGACAAATGCACTGAATGTGTCCAGAGGGCAAAAGTCTGAAAAGGGGAAGGAGGACTGAGGCACTGAGCTGGAAATAGAAAAGAGATAGTGCCAGAGGGGATTTAAACGAGGCAGGAGCTAGATGGTGCACCTATAAAGATATTCCCCTCTCATTTCAACAAGGAGGAAACTTGCATGGATGGAGAAGACATTGGGACCAGCTGTGGGTGTGAATACAAAGAGCAGAACTAGATTGCAAGAATATATAACAAAGATGGGTCCTGTTAGGTCCTGTTGCCAGGGGTTAACAGCCAACAAAGGAAGATGACCGCACAAATAGAAAACAAATAAATAACTCGAAGGAAAGTAAATTTTAATAATACTGACCTCTCAAGAGACAACTCCTTAGACTTTGGGGAAACAGAATATATTTTCCTGGAAGAGGAGGTATTTGATTTAGGGATTTGCTCCCTGAGAGAAACAAAGGAAAATTTGGACAGAGATCTTGAAGAAGGCAATACTATGCACACGTGGACCTCAGTCAAATAATGCATCTCCTCTCTCCTTTAACCATCACCTAAGTGTACATGAGGTAAGGATGAGCATCCCCATTTTTCAGTAAGGAAACGGATGCACAGATGTTTAGTAACCTAGGTCCACCATGGAAGGGACAGGATAGGATTCAAACTGTTTTGTAGTCTTTCAGTTATGCCTCAGCGCTCCTCATTCCTCTCTACAAAGACCTGTTATAAAAAGCAAATAAAGACCTCATATTTTCTGAGCGTTTAGGCTGTGTATTATGTCATAGTAATGGAGTAAGTACCACAACATGCTCATGCAGAGACCTTGCCCAGAGTTTAAAGAAGTTTCCATAATCCCAGGATATCTGTACTCTCTAGGACACAGTCCTTCCCATGAGCCTGACACTGATTCATGTAGGTGACAGGAACTCCTATTTCTTCAACCAAGAGAAATTTATTTTTAAACCCTTCAATATACTTGCTCTTCTGTCACAGACAGCTTACTTGCTCATAGTTGGTCCTAATTAAAATGCATGTAAATTCAAATGTCATGCATCATGTAGGTGTACTAAAGAAAAGAGGTGCTAGATGTAATCTAACATTCACTAGGAATTTAGCATTCAGGAACTCTAGGAAAATTACTTTCAAGTTTGAGTTGGGTTCAGGCTGTGAGAGTTGAGACTGAAAAGCAAGGCAGAGGAAGACCACCCACACAGTCACCAAGTATATTCATCTTCAGGAAAGAAAATTCCATTCCACTCTACCATATTCCATTCTGTATTTTCCGATTGATGGAAAAGGGAATGATAACTACCTAATTTAAAAAATTTTAAAGTGCTTATAGACTAAGGTGAGGGGTACCTAATCCATGTGATCACCCATTATGTCTCCATTTCCTGCTCCCCCTCTCCATCCCAGCAGCTATTTAGTATAGCATCCAGTGGGAGTTGTTTTTAGGGACCTTTTCTGATCTATAGAGTTTTGACATTTAGAGCTTGCAACGAAATATGAAATCACTCAGACTTTTAAAAATTGTTGTTGCCTCAGTTACAAGAAGAAGATTATGAATACAACTTTGACATTTGATTTGGGGAAAATGATTTCTGAATTGATAAGGAAAAGATACATTATATTTTCAAAAAATAGCTACCTGCCTCTCAGTCCTATGGACACATACTTATAATACCTTATGTGGTTTACAAATTAATGGAACTGATATTTTATAAGTAAATTAAAGTATATGCACTTGGATAAACATTCTTTAAAGTAGCCTCTAATACTATTGTGGTGATTATAGTTATTCACAAGGTGTACAAATATTTCAGAAACTTCTCTTATAGAGTTATCTTTAGATCCAGTTCACAGAAAGCATAGTCTCATGAATTTACTAAGTTTCAAGTTGTTAATTACCTTATGCAATTACCATATTCCAAACAATGTCCCTCAAGCCTTATGGAAATTCCTAAAGTTAGTATCTAGGATTGATTTCAACAAAATAGTATCTCTAGACTAACTAGAAACTCTAACGGATATATTGGTAGCCATTTAGATCATCTATGGTGAAGAATCTCTTAAACGGGTCAGCAGGAGGAAATCAAAAGATAAATCCTAAAATTTATTTAAGATCAAATTCAAATTCTTCAGGTCTTGACAAAAGGGACCTTTACCAAATTCTTTTTTTTTTTTTTTTCCCCCTGGATTGGTTCAGAAGTCTCAAGAAAACTCTGGGGTGCTTTCAATTTCTGTTCCTGAGCCTCCTGACCCTTCCCACACCTGGACTTTGTGTGTTTCATGTAGCCTGGTCTCTTTCAGCATGCTGGTGCTGATTCAGCCCATTGCTCTGATGATTTCCCTCCAGCACCCGAGAAATTATGTGTTACCTCCAAAGACCTTCATTTAGGGGTGGGAGAGGAATAAATTTCACTGAGGAATAAAATTCTACTCTTTGTTTAAAACTCAATCACATTACCTAGCACTCACTTGCCTGAGGAGTTGTAATGGAATAAAATTCTTTTTTCCAAATAAATATGAACCTGATCATATGAGCAAAGTGGAAAAATATGAAATGAATAGGTGTCAATAAAGACAATGCTGCTCTTCTGTTGACATTGCTGTTCTTTACCCTTCCCCTGAAAGCCTCATTCAAGCTGTCCTTCCTGTCTGAGTGTCCTAGGACATCCATGCAACCACCTCATTTATTATCTTTGAAACTCATTTCACAATTACTTATCCATGTATCTGTAACTTCTATTGTCAGCTAAAATGGCAATGGAAAGCATTTAGTAGTCCTTGGTTTCTTTTTGTTTACCTTGTTCCTCTAAATCCCCTAATTAGAATGGATGCTGCTTGAGAGCACACATCATGTGTAGCCTTATTCTGTAGGCTTAATTCTGCTAACACAGTTAATAGTTACTTGTTAGCTGATTATTTTGATAAGGAATTTCCTCAGTGGATTTGCTTATCTCCTAGGTGTAAAATTATCATATCTGCAGGTACTTCATTTTTATTCATACTCTCTTTGCCTTCATTTTTCTTTCTTTTTGGACAATTAAAATTTTAGAATAAATTTCTGGGCAGGGGAGAAAGGGAGATGCCTTAATTCTTGCAGCTCCCCTTTAGTCTATACTTGAACTGAAACATGACTAATAGCTTGAAGTCTTTAGGGAAGTTTAAGGAACAGCAGAAATTTATGAGGAGACTGTCCTGCTGTGACTATTAACAAGCAAATGTTGAAGGTCATCATTTTATTAGAAAATTCTGTCCCTGACATTGTCAAAGATGTTTGCAATGAGTTTTTTGATAAAGTTCTTGAATCATAAATAGGCAGCACCTGTAAATAGCAAATTCAGGACCCAAAAAACAAAGTGAAAGTTAATGGAAATAATATTAACTCTTATACCTAGAATTATTTTAAAGTATCCATCTAAAGGCACATGTTAGCAAAGGAGATTGACAACAAATCTCAATATTTTATCTGACAAGTTATGCAATATGACTGCTATGAAAATCACCATTAGTTTACATTAACAAAAAATACTGTCTAAACCACACTTTCCTATATTCTACACTCATCCGCTCACAACTGGACAGTGTTCAGTTCTATATAAAATATTTTTAAAAGTTATTGCTCCATTAAAGCAAATTCACAGTGGAATGGCCAGGATGATAAAGAGTTTAGAAAACAAGTTGCATGATTAAGCTTTACAACAGGTGAGACTGTCAATAAAGGGAAAGAGCTAAGAAACATAAGATAAAGAGCTTTTCAAATAATTGAAATAATATGTGGACAGAACACTGTTTGTACTGTAAAAACTAATGCCAATCAGTTCATATTAAGAGAATGTTCAGGCATGCCCTGGTGCGAGTAGCAGTTAGTTCTGCTGCCTCCTGCCCAGCACAGTCCACATAAATAGGTGCAGCAATAAGAGAATCAGAAAGAAGACTTCACTTCCAAAATAAAACTCAAAGATATAATTTCCTTTGAGACATTCTAATTTTTAATATGTTGAAAACTCTTTGTTAAGATCTGCTCACAATATAGACC